>JAYMFT010211901.1:0-11494 GCA_038088735.1 Panulirus argus
TATGCACGGCAGATACGTAGCTAGGACACCATTTTGATATATATATATATATATATATATATATATATATATATATATACGTACATGAATGACATGTTGTACACTTCTGCACTGGTACCCATAAATACTTAGCCGTCTTTGTCATAACCCCACAAATGTCGTTTCGCTGGTCTCATGTTATACAACGAGTGATTTCTTTATACCGAGGCAAACGATGTTTTGATCCATCACCGTTCCATATCACCTTATCAGTTACCATGAGAGTGTTATCTAGCAAGACCTCAGTAGCGGGCCGTCCATCGTTGTCCGCACATCGAAAATCGTTTACACTGAATTCCGTGTGTTTTTCCGTGGCCCACACGTTCTGAAAAGAGAGAGGAGTGTTGTCAGGGGATAGTCTACAGTTTGCAGGTGAAATAGACAATAGATATTTGGAGGACATGAGGCGGTAGAACGTTCGGTTTAATGAGATGGTGTGAAGGAGTGTGAGGAGGGATGGAAGGCTTTGTGGTGGGCGGATACTAGTGCCCCGAGCCTGCAGTGTGTGTGTGTGAGCTGTCTTCGGAGACTCACACTCTCTCTCTCTCTCTCTCACACACACACACACACACACACAGAAAGATAGACAGACATATACCGCCATCTGGTGAGAGAGAGATAAAGGAAAGAGGGAAGCAAGTTGTGTAACATGAGGACCACTGGTGTCCGGTCGGCCCCAACCCCGGCGCCCCGAAGCACTGCCCCGGGAGCCGGGGTCCCGCCCCAGCCCTTGCCAAGGACCAAGTTCCCCGTCAGCACCACGCCTGTGAAGTCCCCACGGGAACGCCTTCCCTCATTGACGCAGGAGCGGCCCGGGGAAGACTCCTCTAACAAACACTCGAGAGTGGCAAGTGACGTTATTTCGGACCATCTCTCCCCGCGGATCCGACAGCCGAGAAAGACTAGGGGAGGAGAGATATCAGAAAGAGATGTACCGACGGAGGCGGAGACTCGTTCTTCATCATCAACGGTACGGAAGTCGTCGGGGAGTGCCTCTGAACCGGAAGGTGGAGGGTCGCCGACCCTCAGCCCTCCGCCCAAACCCCCAAGGACCTTCGAGTACCTGGGGACTCCTGAACAGAGAAGACAGTGCCCGGGTTCGCTGCAGCTATCCGATGCGAAGGGTGCCAAAGACCCCCCTGGTCCTGAGCCTTCTAGTGATAAGCCAGCTCGACCCAAGAAAGGAAACGTCCTACGTAGGCCTGGCCTCTTCATTACTCCCCTTGTGGCGCTGACCTCCGGCAGAAAGGTCGTGGGTGACATTAATTCTAGACCTAAACCAGAAGCGCGGGCCACGGCGGTAGCATCATCCTCGCCACAGGCCGAGGAGCGCACTCTTGGCCAAAGCAATGTCGTGGCCTCCTCCTCTCCCTCTTCCTCTCCAAGCCCTTCGACCAGCGCTGCTCAAGTCTCCGCTACTGGTTCCTCTTCCCAGGGAATATCTCGCGGGAGACAGGCATCACAGTCTGCAAGGGGCAACTACTATAATGGTGGATCTAGTGTCCTGCAAGGGAAGGGCGTTTTGAATGTTGAGACACGACGGACGCCACACAAACGTCACCACACCGTCCCTCTCCCGTCCACTAGTGTTGTTAGCCCACCTCCAGTACCCACTGCCCCAGCTCCCCCTCGCCCCAGTGTTCGTCCAGTCCTGCCCTCACGTCCGAGTTCTGCTCAAGTGGCTGCCTCCTTTGGCAGGAGTGGAGTTTCTCGGCCTCAACGCAGGGTCACCGGAGCCTCGGAGGCTTTCCCAAGGCCTCCTGTAGGACCTTTCCTTCGTTCCTCCTCCAGCGTCAGAGTCCTCGATCAGGACACCGTCTCCACACCCGCTGACTTCGACGAGACCTGTAAGCAGGTCTTCCAGCGCACCAGGGTGGCTGAGGAACATATGGCCAAAGGGCGTCACGTTCAGGTCAGAATGTAATACCTATAAGGTCACTATCCTCTTCAACGACGTGGTACATGATTCACACACAATATTAGGCTTAATGGCACGACATTTGTGTTATGTCTTTACTGAGGGTAAGAATATATCCAAGGTGGGACTCTGCTTGGCAGGCGGCGAGCGAGTACCAGGCGGCGCTGACGGCGATAGACCGGGTGCTGAGGACGCAGGTGCTGGCCATCACCAGCGACGAGCCCACCAGACAGAGGTTCTTCCACCAGCAGCAGGAGGTCTTCTACACCAGGTGGGCTGAGGGGGCGCCCGGCGGGTCTAATGATTCAAACACCCTCCTATCTGGCCTCACTTGTGTGGCTCACACACACACACACACATACACACACACACACACACCGAGCTTAGTCTGCGATGTGTGTGTATGTACATTCTGCCAAAAAAGTATCGGTCCCCAGACCTGAAGTTTCTGACAATCTACAACTGGCCGACCTAGATTAAAACTTGACTTCTTCGTTGCCACCCTGATGCAGTTTAACTTTCTCCTGCATCAGGATGACAGCGAAGTCAAGTTTTAATCTTGGGAGGCCAGTTGTAGATTATTAAACACTTCAGGCTCGGGAGGTCCGATACTTTTTTGGGAGAGTGTACATATATGCAAGGTGAAGAGACGGGACAACACGAGTGTCAAATTCTTTCCCCGAAACACAAATGCTGATCACATTGTTCAGCCGTTAGAATATAAGATATTTTAAGTGAGGGTCTGGAAAATTCAAGAGATCGGTCCATATGGGCGTGGCACTTCCTGCATTAGAAAATAACTACGTGTGATTATATGCTTTTGAGCTTAGATTATTGTTCTCATAAGGAGAAATTTCCAAGTGTACGTTGGACTAATGTAACTTTAAACGTTTTTAATAAATGACATAGATGTGATTATCCTAAGCCCTAAGATTGTTATATTGACTATAAACTTACATAAGAGTCCATACTCAGCCCACAAAGTGGCTTGGTTGCTGGTTATACCATTTCATGACGCAGGATGAATGAGCATAGTTTACATTGCATGCGGCAATGAAATGTAAGTATACACCTTATATCAGAGTATACACCTTATATGTGAGTATACACCATATGTGAGTACACACATTATATGAGTATACACCTTATATGTGAGTATGCACCTTATCTGATTATACACCTTACATGTGAGTATACACATTATGTGAATATACACTATATGCGTGAGTATACACATTATATGTGAGTATATACCTTATGTGTGAGTATGCACCTTATATGAGAGAATACACCTTATATGTGAGAATACACCTTATATGTGAGTAAACACCTTATATGTGAGTATACAACTTATACGTGAGTATACACCTTATGTGTGAGTATACACATCATACGTGATATAAACCTTATATGTGAGTACACGCCTTATATAAACTTGATATCAGAATGGTTACCGGCAGATGGCAGTGATAATTATATCTGTACTTAATTAAGTAAAGAAAATTATTCTTGCAGAAACAGACCGTTGCTGGGCATAACAAGTTAATTGATATAAGATGATTTTATATGGGGCCGCGTGACTTTTAATTGTGATAAAATGTAAGCGAGATATATTGGATTTAAGAATTCAGTTATTTACGATATGAAATTTTAACAGGATTTTATTCAGTAACTGTGTGTAAGAGAGAAAACCTCATCAATACTAGGCTTGACCCGGATGCATAATTTAATTTTAGCTGTTAGTTATATAATCACAGGGTTTGCCAGTGTTAGCGGAGTGAATTGAAACACTTTTTACATTAAATCAGGGGAAAAAAGAGGTTTATTAATGTCTAAACTATTGCTTTTTGTCTCCCTTAACCTGAAGAGAGTTAACGTAAACATCTGAAAAACATTGAAAGATAGATTCAAATTATAACAATCTACATATAAGTTAATCTGAAACTGTTAGGTTGATGTAGTAGTGTCTTAAGTCTGCTAATGGGGTTTCCATCCTCTTGTTGTTGGCAGGAAGGAAGCTCTGAATGGGTTCAGCGATGCTCAGGCGGCCATGACCACCCCGCGGGGAGTGAGACCAACAACACAGCCCAGGGGCGCCCCTCCATCCTACGATGATGTCATCAGGGAAGACCTCTCCCGCTCACAAGGTACGCCACACGTCTATAACAAATGCCATATACTGGTAGAAAATATTAGGAGGCAGTGAAAGATACGTGATATGGAAAGAAATGAAATGATGAGAGGGAGACAAAAATATTTGATCAGATTTCCCACCACTTTGAACGCGGGAATCGCGAGACCAAACAAGTAAACATTGGAAGCCCCTCTCGAGGAAGTCATTGACGATGAGGCTCTGCTGGTAAGGTTTGGACTGGTGAGGATCGAGCCCGAAGCTTCCTGCTAATATTGACGCTGTTGGGTTCACAAACGGTTGACTGTAGGAATTGGTGAATGAGTAAAAATTTACGCTGTCGAAGATACGGTCTCGGAAAACATAACGGGTTGTAAGTGCATAGAGAATGTCCAGCTGAGTCTGGTGTCGAATTGAAAGCCACAGGGCCAATTGTAGGCCCAGTCACTGACTGAGGTGTGGAATCAGACATCATTTTTGCCGTCCTAACGCTGGGGAACATACTAATAAGCTCAAAGGGTATGACCACGGACCTCTCGTATTTGTCTACTCGAGGTGCTCCCGAGTACATCCGTAAGCTCTGGATTGATAAGCTCCCAGCGTTTTGTAGATACGAGGATCAACCCGATAGTCGTAGCTTGGGTGGTAGAATGGTTCTGGAAGGCGTTCATGGTTAAAGTTAGGGCTTAACTTTTGCTGCTGTTGGCCAAAATTGTTTTTAAGTTAGGGCGTAACTTTTGATGCTGTTTGCTGAAATTGTTTTCCTTGAGGAACTCCGGATCGGCTCTGGACCGACTGGTGAAGGTGATAAGTGAAAACCCAACCTATTGATATAGATATTCGGGATACTATGAGATGAAGATGCTGTGCTGTAAATACTGATCTGATGAAAAAACAGTGGCGTCATGTCTGAGAGAAGCGGCAGACGAAACCTCTAGACACAAATCCGTTTAGAGTGCCTTCTTTAGTGACGGCCCGAGACCCGACACCTGAAGCTGGTGTGGCAAAACACAGGAGTATACTCACCCTTACTATAACTTCCCTTAGGATCAAGGAGAAGTGTTCAGTGCTGGTGACATCTGTCATGGTGGGCGGGAGCGGGGTTAGCAATCTACAGGAATTACCTCCAAACCTAATTACTGGGGTACTGAAAAAGCCTCGACTCGACAGGTGTGGCTACCAGTACTGGGAGGGGTGATGCAGCCTGTTCTGATGTGCGTAGGCAGAAACTTCGCGTAATAAAGTGGAGATTAATTAGAGTGCAAGGTGAATGAGATGCACGGTTATGACTCGGTACAAGAGGTGTGGAGTGAGTGCTGTGCGAAGTTAGAACTAGATACAGTACACGACATAAGCCAGGTATTAGTATGTGTGTACCTACGAGGGACAGATCGGTGATGGATGGCCAATAATCTGCATCGTGATTTTCAGATTTGCTCGTGTCGCCGTGTTCGGAGGAGCCGCCTGCGTTGCCCAACAGGCAACCGACGATCCGCGGTCCGGCGGACGTTGTGGGTCAGCCGCCCGTGCAGAGGCCCGCCCACCGCCCGGCCCTTCCCCCACAGCCGTCGCCGGCCCCCAGGTCCTCACGCGTAAGGTCCTCGTCTGTGTGCGGCAGGGAGCCCGGGGTGGTCCTGGTGGACGTGTCAGGCGATGCTGGTGCCGACCGCCCCTCCACCACGCCCCACACGGCTCCAGTCACCCTCAGCTCCCAGCCGCTGATCCCCAGCAGAGCCTCGCTACCAAGGCCCAAGTCCTCCTACCATCCTGGCCAGGACCTGGCCACGCCAGCCTTAGCCAGACAGCCAGGAGGAGATGATGATCCAGCCTGTCAGCCCAAGTCGAACCACCCCAGTGAAACCCGGGATCCGAAATCAAAATCCGGTCTCAGTCGTGGTGAAACACAGAGTATTGAGATAGGACGTTCGGATAACTCCGGTGAAGTTCCAGTTACTGAATCCAGGTCGTCTCCCGAAGGAAATGAAGCATTAGTTTACCAGGCTCGTGCCCTACGAAAGTTTAAAGAACACCGTAAGAGGGAAGGACTGGCTTCGTATGTTGGAGGTGTTATGAAGCAAGATACAGAGCAGAGTAACGTGGCGTCTCCCCCGAAGCATGATAACAACCCCACCGGCAGCGCTGCAGGTGCTGAGGGTTCCGTCAGCACAGCAGATAGTCGCCAGCCCACCACGACATCCCCGCCCGGAGGCTGTGACGCCAGTAATCACCAGGTTGTCCACACTCAAGACAAAGTCTCATCCAAGAAAGCTGCAGCTGCCTTTAGTGTCGTTGGATCATCCGCCCCTCAGACAACGACTGCACCGACGATGGCTTCCTCGAGGTCATCAGTTATTGACCCATTTACGACAGTGGATCCGTTTCCTCCTGTGGACCCAAGTGAGGTACACGCTGATGTTGCTTTCCCTGAGGGAGGCCAGTCCTCGCCCTCCACACCTGTCATCGGGAAGGCCTCTCACAACGTGAAGTCCGAAGCCGACAGGAAGTCTGCAGATCCGAAACATTCCCCTAAAGTTCCAGGAAGACCAAACGTGTTAACTGGTGCTCCTGGCGAAGGCGTTGCCGTCCCTGATGACGTTCCCCAGGCGGATGAGGCCCGTGCAGGCTCTTCAGCTGGTGATGACGGTACTGAAGATGACTTAGGAGATTCCATACTGGACGCTCTGGATTTTGCAATCTCTCAAACTCCAAGTCAGCTAAGAACATCCTTCCGGCGATCCAAGGGTACCATGTCTTGCCGGTATCATTCTCAAGAGACGCTGTTGGACTACTCTTACAGAACCCTGGAAAAGCACCTCCAACCCAAGAAAGCAATCTGTGCAAGTCGAGCATCAATTATAGAGGAATTCGACCCCCTTGCGTCTTCATCACCTGAAGAAGAGCATGTCGAGGAAAAGAAAACGAACCCGAAAGAAAACGTATCCGTTTCGATGGATGACATAACACAGAGTCATAATTCAAAACCCGAAACAGTGAAGCCGAACTTAGGAAATGACGATCATCGCAGCGAATGGAAACCTGTGATCACTGAGGTGAATGATGAAGAACCAAGGAATGGTGGTGCATCCTTATCCCGGGCGTGCGGTGAGGAGGGAGCAACGGCGGCGCCCTCCCGAGATACACCTGGCAACGCAGAAAGCAGGGGCATGTATAGAGACCTCAGCAACAGTGATGGGACTGGACACCCTACCAGCGATGGACTGGGCGCACGCACACCCTCTTACCCCTCTATGAGGTCTGGTTTGTCTTGGCCTCCCGACTACCCCAGGAACGAGCCCAGCTCACAACCCCATGTCGCGCCCTACTCGGCGGGCGCCTCAGCAGTGAATCCGTGGTCATCCTGGAGTCCAGAAAAAGAGGCTTCGGAGGATCCAGCGTCAGCAGTGGATGTAGGCCGCTCAGCGTTTTACGCCTCATTCTCTCGTCAGCAGGTAGAGGCATGGCAAATCCAGTTTTAACTCGCGGCAATCTGCCGTTGGTCGTAAACTATGGAAAGGTTTGTGGGGCCTGGTTGTGGATAGGGAGCTGTGGTTTCGGTTCATTACACATGACAGCTAGAAAATGGGTGTGAGCGGATGTGGATTTTCCTTGTTCTTGGCTCTACCTCGTTAAAGCGAGAAACGGCGATATATATATATATATATATATATATATATATAAGCAGACATGAGGCATTTGAGGCTTTACTACAGCAAAATTGACCATGAAAAATATGACATAACTATTACCTGATTGCCCTGATGTTATATATAATCTTGCAAAGAGGTTTGATACAAAAAAATATAACTGATGACTACGTTTTCTGTACAGCTTTATATAAGGCGTTACTATAAGTGAAATTTTTAGGTATAGAAAACGTAGAGGTTGGCTATATAATAATGGTGTATTGCGTGTATTTCTTGCTCGAATATTTCTCAAATCTGCGGTTGACGCATCTCGCGTGTACCGTTATTTAGAACGCTGTGTGGTCTCGAAAGATTTTTACGTGGAGACAGTCGTTTACTATCTCCCAGCCATCTTGCTTGGGTTTCTAGATAGGTAAGTCCAAGAAATGTAGCCAAGCGACGTAATACAAGGTAAAGATTTATGTAGGATATGAAGAACGTATCGATACACACTGTAACATGGATTCATGTGGTAAGGAGTAACGTTCATGAATGAAAAATCATGAATATAAGAAAGGGTGGAAAAGTGTCTGTCTATTCATACATTACAGAAACGGAGTTGGTATCCACGGTAGTTGGACGCTTGCGGTGACTGTGTTTACTCCATGACAATACATGTGTTTGAACGGGGTTGTGAGGCACGTGTGGTCGTACGCCATGCTATGAATACATCTGCCTCAGCGAGGCTGTGAACAACAGGTGGGGGATGTTGTCGGGCGTCAAACAATGCCCGAGACGGTGAAGGACAAGGAAGAAGCAGAGGGGGCTAACTTGTATGTAGATGTAAAGATACGTTTCTCCCCATCAAGTGCTCATTGAAGGTACTGATCGCTGGTGTAGCTAGAGAGCAAATCAACATCTTAAATAGCCAGGAAAATGAGGTAGGTTTACGGTGCAGAGTTCGGCCATAACCACATCAGAATCAAACTTATATATATCCGTTATGACAGCAACAATTGTCATTGAAGAGGTTGGTTGTGACGAAAGCCCAGTAAAACATTCCAGAGTTGGTTGTAGCGGAAGCAGAGCTTAACATTGCCCAAGGTTATGGCAATATGTAAACTAAGGACTGGCGTTGATAACAGAGCACAGGAACATGGCATTGTAGGCATCACAAGAGTATAAATGTAAAGGAATTCAGTTGTGAATGTAGGACTGTAATGTTTAAGGGGATAAAGTTACTATGTAATGAATGAAGATGGTAGAAATTTTGGATTATATTTAATGTAGAAGGCAGTGAAATGAGCAGAAATGGAATGAGATGAAAATAATAATTTGATGACAAAGATATTGATTTAATCCATGTATGCAGTGTACAACGGCACTAGGGAATATATTGAAAACTTACGAGGAACGAGTCATGAGACATTCTTAACCCGCTTAGAGAGATGGCCAGCGAGCTTCAGTGTACGATCAGGTCCGGTGGTCGTTGAATCTTTCAATTCAGTTCAGTTTCAGTACTTTATTCCTTGATATAGGAATTGGGATCCTAGTACTGTCACTTCTGATTTCTTATTTAAACAGTACAAAGGTCAGTTAAATTGCTATATTGAGATATTAAGTACCGTGTTTTATCTTGAATATTGAGTTGTTTTAATCGTCCTGCATGTTAAAAAGACGTAGAACGAAACCAACAAGAACCGTTTAGATAACTTTTGCCTATGTTACGTAGTAAAGAGAAAATTAAGAGTTACAGGTAATCAGATCTATCCAAAGTCATGACTGTCTTTTAACAGGATGTTTTACATATGGCTTGACTTACCAATAAGAGTACATTAAAACTAACACCATACACAGGTTTTAGAACAAATCCCATGTCCATGACTAACCTTATCTTGCACCAAGTTGAAAATAGCTACTTACATCTTTTAAAGCCACATCCAGCTGTGCTGTGAGCACTTGTTTACACCAAGAATCTAGAACCATTGTGAGAATACAGACTTGTCATATGTGTACTTTGGTAGGATGGTGCGGAGGGCAGGAGGCTGGCTAACGTAGCAGGCGGGTACTCCATCTTCAGGGACCTCCTCAGGATCCGTGAGGGGGTCAAAATCTTCTTCATCTACGAAGACGGTGTCGTCACCTCACCTTGGCGCCGCCCGTTCCTCGCTGTTTCCAAAGGTTAGTGACACGGACTGTCAGTACCCTGTGATTTACTGAAAGAGGACGAGTCAATTATTTAGAATTAGCACGGTAACTGACCAGGGGGGACGAATCATCGGGATGGGGGACGAACCATCGGTGCCTGGATGAAGCTATCGTAGGGACACATATCACGCATTAGAACGAGGCAATCGTGTCGGGAATAAGGAACCACTGTGTGCCCTTCTGAACATTGTAACTTTGGCGTGGATACAGTTGTTGTACCTTCGCGAGGACATTGTGTGCGTGAGTAATTTTAATCAGACATAGCCACTTAACAGAGTCAGTATTATTAGGTCAGTAATGCTAAACCCTTGTGAAAGAGTCTTGATAGCACCTTGATAATGCTCTGGTGCCTTCATAGGCGCTTAATACTCAAGATGTTTTTGTAGTGTCCCGTCCAACCCAAAGTCAAGGGCCAGAAATTATGAGGGCAATTGTTCTTCCGATATGATGCGCTCTTGTCCACGGCTCTAATAATTTCCTCTAAGACTCCCTCTCAGTATGGTGTCCAGCCTCGCCTGTCTCTGAATATTTGCCAGTTTTATGAGACTGACATTTCTTCCTCTTTTCCTAAATAATCCTGGATCCAATCTTCCGTTTAAAAGTTCTCAGAGGGTAGGGTATCTCCAAATGCGCGTTCGTTGCACATTATGTACAGGTTAACCATACATTTGATTGGCCCTTCAGCAGACTTGGAGTCAAGTGGTTAGTCCTTTGACACTATTGAGAAACTCAGTTGGATCTCGGCCCAAGTCACAGGGTTGGCCATCATTGCCCATCGTTCTAGTCCGGTGAACTGTGAGCATGGTAACCCACAATGCTACAGTACTTACGACCTCATTCCAGATTCCTGAGAAATACCAATTTGTATCTTAATGTCATCCAAATGTTCTCTTAAAGCACGTGGTTATAAAGATGTTCAGAAAAGTATTTACAGCATATGTTTGATTCGAGTGCGGTATGCAACACCAGTTGAGGAACTTCACTTTGAGGTGACACATTAATCTGCTGGAGAAGGTTCAGAGGAGCAGGCAACAAAGATTGCACCACAGGGGTTGGAGCCGAAATGTAGTGGTAAGCCAATGATCATGAACTTACATACCCTGGAGAAGAAAGGCGAGGAAAGATATGATACTGATGTACAAGTTTCTTAATAGATTAACGAGAAAATATATGGCAAAAAAGTAAGAATGACGTAACAAAAAATGTGATTAAATACTTCATTATTGACAAAGCTGTTGATACATGGAAAATACTTAGAAGGAGTTGCAAATACAGAAAGTATAAATTCGTTTTGAATACTGCATTATATTTAAATAGATTTAAAAAAATGGAACCTAAGACCGGGAAATCTCTCCCCGTGCAATTAGTCACACAGTAAAAGCACATACATACACACGACACAATATTACGTTATTTCCTTATTTATAGTGAGTATAAATTGCACTGATACATAACGGCGAGCAGCACATCTCGCCGCACCACCACGCGACCCACCACTGGGACACCACTACTCCCCACCTGCGGGCTGGTGCCCGCTTTGTGTATTCTGTACATTTATGTGCTATATGTATGTAC
>JAYMFT010211912.1:0-11494 GCA_038088735.1 Panulirus argus
ATATATATATATATATATATATATATATATATATATATATATATATATATATATATACACATGCATATACACATATATACATGTACTCTTGCACATAATAGTACCGTTACGATTTTGTGTGAAACAATACGACACAACGATGATGGAGTTTGAAATACAGGCAGAGGGGCTTGAAAACTGTTGGTACCCCTGCATATCCAACAATATTGGTTACACATGGGATACGGGCGGTATTTTCTGTGTTTGGGGTAATAAATTCGTCGATATGCATGTATACAATTGTATCAATATAGGTCTGTGCATTGCGAAAAGTTATGAACTAAATGCGTACGTCTCACTGAGAACTGTCGTGTTTGGAGCATTTAGATATCATGATGTATAATAGGAGACACCCGATGCATGAAAAGTACATAAAATCCATTGTAATAATGCATGTATTGAATAATACATAGTATAAATGTTCTTTAATAGGATAATGATAATGCATGGTCACGTTTATTACTTTAATATTTGGTGTAACCCCCACCTGCTGCTAGAACACTAAGCGTCGGGGCAAGGATGTCACTAACTCGGCCGTCAGCTGCCGCCCCTCCTCGCTGCGCAGGTGCTCCCACGCTTGTAACGCCTTATTGACGACAGAGGCACGACCGCTACCACATTCGTGGTTCATGTATCTGCCCATAGTCGCCCAGGTGTGTTCTATAGGATTCAAATCCGGGGAGTTGGGCGGATGTGGCAACAGAGTGACGTCGGGTTGTTGGCGAAACCACTCCCTGACAACATGACAAGTGTGTATTGGACTGTTGTAGAAGTGTTCAGGTTCAGGGAATACCATTGCCTTCGCCGTGGGCAGAAATACTTCCTCTAGGAGTTCAGTATACCTTGTCTCGATTTTGCATCCTCGCTTTCGTCATGCGCCCCCTCGAACATAGTTCTTACGATGAATGGGAGTATGGGCGTTGTTTGTCCATTTTCAGGCGAGGTGCCGCAAGCCTTTGTCTGGTTTACAGCCATGGGTGGTTTACGAATTCGATGGTTTAATCAGTATTGCAGATATTGTTCGCGAATCGTAGATGTCACGCTTAATACACCATGGCTATGATATTTGCATTCGTTATTCACAGTGAATGATGGTCATCACCATTTTGTGTAGTGAATCTAGCAGTGTATGACAACCATCGATTCATACATGGCAACACCTTTTCTGACTGCATTGCCGTCTTTTACATAGTGCATTATTCATCTATGTAATGATGACTGTATAATGCTTTCATACAGGTAACTAATGTTGTTATTACTATAAACCCTACAGTACAAGGTATCGCTTCATATCTACTGTCGATAATAGCTGATACGTCTCCCACGCATAAGTACCAACCGTTCGGAGATAGCACCCATCGTAGTGTTCGTTTTCGTATCTATCAGAAACCCTGAGTAACGATGCTTTTCTGTGCAAGTATACATATTCATAATTGCTTGCATCCATCCATTCTCGACGTCACCCCGCCCCACAGGATATAGCATCGTTACCCCCTGTGTCAGCGAGGTAGCACCAGGAAAAAAGACGAAAATGGCCACACTTGCTCACGCTCAGTCTCTAGCTGTCATGTGTAATGCACCGAAACCACAGCTCCCTATCCATATCCAGGCCCCACAGACCTTTCCATGGTTTACCCGGACGCTTCACATGCCCTGTTTCAGTCCACTGGCAGCATTTAAACAGCCGACCCTTGTATACCACCACATCGTTTCAGTTGTTATGAAAGTGTTCACGAAAACTGGCTTTACGGAAGGATAAGGTATGCTTGTTGGCCATCATATTCTGAGATGATTTTAGAGTGTAGTGTGTCAGTGCGTCATGATAAGCTGACGGTAAACGCAAGGTTGTTAGTCACCGCACTTATGGTAATGTCGGAAGTACATTAGTATGAGGATGGCGTGTGACGACTTGATAGCACGTGCGAGGTACATTGGTAAATTGTGAAAGAGACTTTGCGAAATACGTTTTTCTCTCTTTTATCCATTCAGCTCGACGGCACGACGGTCGAGACCAAAGGTCGATCAACCCTTACGTGTGGTGGCCTATAGGCTTCGATCAGCTGCTCAAGACTCGGGACACAAATGTCACGCCATCATCGCCACGGGTCGCGCCATCGTGCCCTGGCGGACGTAAAAGCAGGCAGCGTACATAACATTGGACAGTGGTCGGCTGGCGGACAGTGGTCGCTGAGGTATGACAGCGATAACCCCGAGTAAACAAATGACGCAGGACAAGATAGGGGCTTTTTTTACCAGGTGCTCTGTATTACAGCATCAACCGAAGCTCAACGTATTTCGTGATGCATCCAAAGAGAGAGAGAAACAACAACCTGAAGCGGAAAAACAATAAATATATTTTATTTATATGAATGACGTAATCACGAGGGGGAACTGAGGTAAAAAAAATTCTCGCCATAGATGCGTGTGTAAAGATTCGTTAGATCCAAACCTGGCACCGGTTCCTGCCACTGGTAGCCTGGTCTCTAGCTATATGGGTCTAGATTTTTTCTTATTCTCTTTTTGATAGCACTGGTGTGTCACGGCTGACACAGGTCGCATGCGTGTGATTACCATTTGCGTGATAAAGGGACAGAGATTTACACTCATGTTGCCCCTTCTCTTAACGTTGTTTATATGTACTATGTCTCAACTTCTATGTTTGTATGTGCACACACACATACATACACACACCAGCCTAGGCCTGATAGAGGTGTGTGTGTGTGTGTGTGTGTGTGTGTGTGTGTGTGTGTGTGTGTGTCATAAAGGCAAGAGGAGGGTAAAGACACAATTTAGAGAGTGAGATGAACGGTGTCTGAGTGAGAGAAGAGACGTGAAGTGAGAAGGTGAGAGTAGGGACAAAGTCCACTTGGGGCAGAGGAAGAGTGGTGAGTCCTGGGGAGGACGGAGAGCGGGAGAGGGAAAGAGGTGAAAGGGCAAACGAGCGAGGAACGTGGGTGAGAGCCAAGAAGGACGCTGAAAAATGAGATACGAGACTGTACAAGAGAAAGAAAAGGAATGGAGCAACAGAGGAAAGGAACTGCAGTAAGGATGGAGCCAAAGCGGGAAGGAACTGTAATAAGGAGAGCAATAAAGGGCAGGAACTGTAGTGAGGATAAGATAAGAACAGAAAGATGAGGGAAATACAGACAACAATAAAAGCATTGTTGAAGATGCAGAGAGAGAAAAAGACAGTATACGTATGTGGAGGAGGGTTTTGTGTTGGATGGGTGTAAGGGAAGTTTGCTGGGAAGGAAGATGAACGAATGAACTGAGAATAGAGTATAGGAATATAGATAAGAATAACTCAGACAGACAGACAGAAAGACAGACAGACACGCGCACACACACACAAACACATACACTCACACACACGCACACACACACACACAACACACACACACACACACACACACACACACACATAAAGGTCGCATGTCAAGGAAATCTTTTCGAAATGAGTTTAAGTCATCGGCGGCATGCCGCAGGGTCTTGTTTTGGAACCGTTGCTCCTCTTGATATATGAAAATGACTTACCCAAAATGACTGCGCCTCTACCTGGATATTATTTGCGGATGATGCCCAAGTCACAGGGGAAGAGGATTGCATCCACCTACAAGGGAATCTTGGCAAGTTCCAAAGTTCGTGTGATACTAGATCGACTCGAGAAGATGCAAAGTAATGAGACTGGGATAGAGCAAGGGTGATGTAAGCTCCAGGGACTTGGGAGTTGAAATCGTTCCTAACCTGTCGCCATAGTCCCACATTATGTGAATAGAAAGGGACACAAATTTTTTTCTAGCTAATTTCAGAACACCATTCAAGTACATGGGTAAAAAAATGTCCAGCACGCTCTTTATGTTCTACATTAGGCTAAAAGAAGAAAATGCTTCTCAAGTTAGGTCACTTCACCTAAAGAAGCACAAAGAGCTAATAGAGAAGGTCAGGAGAGACGGCAACAGAGCAGGTACAGCAGAATTAGGAAAGTTGAGTTCTAGGGAAAGGCTAAGGGCCTTAGTCTTTTTTCCATTGTGGGAAAAAGAAAAAGAAGAGCAGGGAGTGACCTGATCACAATGTATAGGTTTTCAAGTCGGCTTGATGTAGTTGGAGAACAGTTCTGCTAAAGATGTAGGGACAGAACAACCAGAGGAAATAACATGAAATTAAAGAACACAGTCGTTATAAAAGAATGTAAAAAACTACTTTTATAGCACGAGAGAGAAAACTGAATAAGGAAACAGTAAAGGTGGACGATATATACAGAAGAATAAATAGTTGTACGATAGTAAAGAATGCCCAAGAGATGGGGGCCCACAAGCGTGAGACTCCCTACCCGTACAGTAGATGTCACTCCCTGTATAGCACACAAGACAAGCACGCTAGAGTTTGAGCCAAACTATCTAGATGTTTATCCACCCTTTTTGGGGCTGATCGATAAATGGATAACTGATTTACGCTGAGGTGTATGTACGTATGTATACACACAAAGGAGATAAGACACGGTGAATATATATGTAAGGTTAAGAGACGGGACACAAACACGAGTGTAAAACTCTCTCTCCCAGCGCAACACACAAATACAAATCACAGACACACATAATAATCTCCACGGTCTCAGTGGCCTAAAATTTATATTCTGTGGTTGTGAGGAAACTTTAATATACCTCGGAGAATTCCAGGAAAGATTTTTTTTTTTTTAATGTGGGCGAGGGAGGCGTGCTAGAGAGGTCTTTCCACCTTCTGCAGCAGCCGCTAACTCTCAGGGCCTCGCTGGTGTTGTACATACCAGTCCGGACGGTCCGTTTAGGTTTATCACCGTTGTGATGATGTTCTAAGTTAAATGTCATATAACGGGGTGGTTGGTTATTACGGTTTTAGCCCAATCGTCTACTGCTTTTAGGTGCGCAACTGATTTTTCTGTATTTTTGACATCCATAATTACGGAAAAAAAAATTCTCATGAAAAAGATGTACATGAATATTTAAATGTTCTCTTTTACAATTAAAAAAACAATTCTAGTTTAGGAAAAGAAATATCATTTACAAGAATTGCCAATTTTAAGTACGGGGAACATGGTGTGGCCAGGTGTCGTGTGTTAGGACGAGTTGAGCCGCTGGAAAACATATATCCAACCATAACGGTCTATTACAGGTCGTGAAGCCTCCAGTCATCCATCTATGGCCAGCTAACTAGGAGCCCATAGTGCGCAAAGAATTCATCTTGTGGAAGGGAGTATGATGCCTAGATTGCCGACAATAGCAATGAAGGGGATAAGGCCGTCAGCTTCAACACATAAACACCAACCGAATAACCTCAAACATCCTCGTCAAGTGTTTAAGATAATTCTAAGGCCATACAAGCTCCTACTATGACCATCGGTATGTAAAATAAACAAGGTTACTGAAGACTAATTGTCATGTAAACGAGGATAGTTGCCATAGGATTCACTTTTGTTTCTCAATATTTATGTATTTAATAGTAACCTTCAGGGCAGAGAGAACCTTCTACGCTGCTCCTAAGTGACTCTGTTGTTTTCGTAATTTATGAGATTAACAGAAAGCTAATGCAAAGTTTTAATGACCCTATTTGTAGCGAATTCTGTCCTTAATACTCGTATAATCGTCAGTAAATAATGAGCAAAGTGGCTGACCGTCCTCTTTACTGATAAGACAACAGCATACATTAGGAACAGACAGACACATAAAGAGATAGATAAACCGTTTTACTGAAATCTTTCCACACGTGTAATTACAAAACCTAATAAACCGCCCCGCTAAAAGCCTAGAACCGTGCAAACAGAAAAAAAAAATAAATAAACCTTTCCGTAGAGATCGTGCCGACAGGTAAATACAAATTCCAATAAAGCGTCCCGCTGTGAGCCTGTGCACGTGTAAATACAAAGACGAACAACATGATTTTGAATTTGAGGGACAAAAGGAGAAGAAAAAAATATATTGGCAGGAATTCCCTCCCCCCGGTGTCAACATTGTCCCGAACAAATGTGGATGAAACATGGCGACGCTGGAGAGGATTTATTGTCAAGGCTGTACTGATGGATTAGCTTTCCCCGAGGAGAATGGACGGGTTGTCTCTCTCTCATCGAGACGTCCCACTTGCTCTCAATGGAAGAGACGCTGATGTACTCGTTCATCCCAGTGTTTGGCACACTCCATACTGAGTGCCTGGTTGTGTGTCTGTGTCTGTCTTTCGCCTTACCTTAGTATTAGCTGGAGGCTGAACCTCATCGATACCTGGCTTTTACACAAAATCATTTTTATGAATTCAAAGGGCAAGAGGGTTGGCTTGGACAGAGAAATGGGTACAGACCAGAAATGGAATATAGTTATATAGTACACAGATTATGGTGTTGGTGTTACCGAGGCGAGCGTGGATGGTTGGCAGGATAATGTTTTTAATAACATACCTCCGGTAGACTAGGGGCGTGTAGGGGTAGTAGCCTGATGGTCCAGAAAGGAAACTGGCTAGGTTAAGAACTAGGTACATCGACGATAACTGGTCCGTCTCTTAGTGCTTTGTGGATCCGCGGGAAGCATGTGTGTTCTTTATTATACTGCTGTCCAGGTGTTGGATATGTCTGTAAGTGTGCGTCTGCTTGTCTTATAGTTTTTGTCTTTATTCATCTTAAGTCGTTTATGTTATTCTTCGGCATTATCGATCTGAAGATATTTCTTATGTTATTGATTTGGCAACGACCCTGGGGTGTTTGAGAGTAGGTCAAATGGGAAAAAGCTGTTAGCCAACTAGCCAAACAGTCGTCCGTTCCGTAACCCGCTTCTAATCTATGATATGAAAAATAGGCGGTTCTGTCTTTTGTGTGTTGACTCGCAGATACAGTTGCCCTAAAAAATCATCCATTCTGTGGCAGGATAGAAATTACTGGCTGCTAGGATGATATATTCTTGGGAAAATATGTTGATGCTGAGCAGGTAGGTTGTGCCGGTAATATGGAATGTATGAAGAAGAAAAATGGCAGAGCGTGAGTGGTTATACCAATAATCAATGACAATATCCAGCGGAAGATAAATAAGATCTGTTGTTGTTGGAGCATCTGGTCACTGTAAGTCTGGGTCTAAAGGTCAATGGCTAGCTGGTGAGCGGCAACCCAGCCCAGGAAGATTAAGCAGAGGAGGGCCCGAAGTGTCCGAATCTGTTAGTCTTCATAAAATTCATGACACCCGTAAAGTTAAATAAATGCACGTATTTCTAGTCTCGTGAAAATACCGTAATGTCTGTGTCGGTTTGACAGTTTATAAATCATAAAATGTATCTTACTACCCATTTTTCATCTCAGTTCAGATGAACGCTCGTAAAATCTCACTGAACAGGAACGACAGGAACTGCAAAAAGATTTATCCTTGATGGTAAGAAAACAGGATTAGAGGTCCCCACAAGTGTAATGTGGCTCTACAGGTGCTGCGTAGCTCCACAGGTGTTGCATGGCTTTACAGGTGTTGCTGGCCTCACAGAGTTAGGGGAACGAACCTCTTGGCTGTAACAGGCAAGCGCCTGGACAAGGGTTTGCCGCTAAAACACAATCAAATCAGTATTTCTGATGAAGTAGTTTGCGTTAGTCCCTCATAAACATATGCAAGTTAAATTTTTGTTTTACACCTGAGTATAATTGGCGACGACGATGATGGTATGTCTATATTCCGTTAATGGCAACAGATTTATATAATGAAAAACAACAAGCAATTCTTCGTGGTAGATATCTTGCATACAAGTCAAAGAACAGTAAAATACGAAACTAGAATGTGGGCCCTATGGATACGAAACAAAAATGTTATTGTTCAGAAGATATGTAAAGCAAAAATACCAGCCAAATGAATGAAGACACAAGGATGTAAAGAGTATGAAGATTTATTGCTTTTGCCATTTCTCTTTTGGGCTGTCTACGTGTCTCTCTCTGCCACCAAGGCTTGGACCCGATAGCACGCTTCTGACTGCTGCTTCCCGTAGTTTCTGTGTAGAGACCGACCACACTAGACCTCGACTGACAGCTATAATTCCTCCTTCCATCCTCGACCAGCGAGACTGTGGCATTCTCTTCCTTCCTTCGTCTTTCTCCTCTCCCGATAACCCTTCCACCTTTAAGGGTCACGTTTACAGACACCCCGAGAAGCCGTGATTGATGTCTTCATCCTCTTTCTTACTCAATTTCCTTCTTCCATCCGGGTTGGCCACGCATGGCGCCTTGTCGTTTACAATGAATGAGGGAAACGCGAAAGAAGACTCTTCATCCCTACGAAGAAAGAGCAGACTAGAACATAAACCGCATGGGGTCAGACAAAGCAAGACAAGTCATCCTTACGGGGGAGATAAGAAAATAAGCGCAACATGATGTCGTTGGCCGTGGCAGACGGGTAAGGGGAGGAGGGAGAGGGGGGAAGGGAAGGGGAGGGGAGAGGAGGAGGGAGAGGGGAGGGGAGGGGAGGAGGGGTGGGGGTGGGTGAGGGGGCGACAAATTGAATTTCCGTTTACATCCCCCGCCCGCTGAACGGTCCCCCCCACCCCCCAAAGCCCGGGGAACCTTTTACCAATGTATTATCTGCGGTCGTCTCCCCTGTGTCGTTGGAGGGCCACCAGCACGGGACTGGGGTGCGTATGTCAAGGTTATTTCACCGTTGGAAACAATAATGGATGTTCGAGTGAGTGTGTGTGTGTGTGTGTGTGTGTGTGTGCGTGTGTGTGTGTGTGCGTGCGTGCGTGCGTGCGTGCGTGCGTGCGTGAGCGTGTGTTTGTGTGTGTGTTCACATGCATGTTATACACCTGGACCTTATATATCTGACTAGTATCCTACACCACTAACCAACAACTGCATACCAGACTTCATGAATTGTGAAACAGTGAAACTACGAACAGCCTAAATAAATATCATACAGAAAAACTCAAACTAAGAACAACCAACATGTCAGAATAAGTTACTTCAACATGCGTAGAAAAACAAAAAATCCTGCAAGTAAAAGCAAACCACAACATGAAGCGTACAATGCTAAGAATAGCAAAAAGAAACGCTAAATAATTCAAGAGTCAGATGCGAGTCACTACACAGTCAACTGGTTCACTGCTCTACGAAAACTGAGACTTGGCTCACAGCGATGAAGCCGTGGCCAGAATCCCACGTGAATCTATGGAACGGATCCAGTCCCTCACTGCCAGCTGAGGAAAACATTTTGCACCACATTGAAACACAAGAACAATGATGTAACGTCACTACTAATACGTTGGCAGGCCCTGATGACTCCTCGTCCAGGGACAGTGAATTATACTCAAGTACAACAAAGTAAGAAAGAAAGTTCTTGACTGCTGTTATCAATACGTCATCTGCTCCAGGGAAAGATCGATGGGACTGGAAGCCGAAGTTTGTCAATGAGACGCCGGTGTTCACCGCCAAACTAGCAAGGCGTCTGTCTGTAGCTGACAAAACTTGCGGAAAGAAAAATTTGAGACGAATTCGTGTGTCACTCATGTGATCGGAACCTAATGATTCTCATCATGGTTTTCGAAGAAATCTTCATGTATGAAAAGTCTGTTTGACGATCTTTATGATTACTCACCATCTATGATGAAAGTTAACAAGGTGGTATCTGTTAAGATTTTCAGAAAGTCTTCAGTAAACTCCCACATCACATACAACCAGCCGAGTTAAGTCTTCAGTAGTTAAAAAGAAAAAAAATAGTTGACTTGCCGTACACAAAGAATGATTACCGGTCAAGCCTCAGAATGGTCAGACGTGACAAGTGGTGTGCCTCCGGGATTAGACTTGGGACCTTTTCTGTTTCTAATATATATACGAATGACATTAATAATGAGCTCTGTATGATATCAAAATTCGAAGAGGTCACCAAGCTGGGAATGGTCAGAGGTAACAAGTGGTGTGTTACGGGGATTCGACTCGGAACCACTGCTGTACGGACTATGCTCACAGAGAACTCAGATCGATTAATGCAAATTTTATGCATCGGTAAAGAAAACGATAAGGCAAAAGAAAATAAGGAAAGCGACTTGAGTGTATCAATAATCTCTAATAACCTTAAGTCAAGTAAGCAATGGAAAAAGACTTCATGTAGGACATTCGATTTCAACTCTGACTTACTAATCCTCACTTTTGACAGTTTACTGGTTCATTCCCCACCTCATACATTCTGATAAGTTTTGGTCATCCTACTAGAGAAGAAACATTGAAAGAATGGAGTGAGTACACAGGCGAGCAACTAAGGTGATTGTGAAACAAATCTTTTAACAACCATATGCAAGACCTCTTACCCTCCCCCCCTCCTTGGACACTATGGCACGACCCTTGAGCGCTACGGTACCGACAGTGGTGCTCAAGGGGTCGTACCGTCGTGCTTAAGGTGCCTGGCAATTGTTACCAAGTGGTACGGTGTTGGGGCAAGAAATATTACACAAGCAACGCCATAACACATCCCAGTGGGCTACTTTGCCATCCCGTACTCCATAATATATCCCATAGTATATCCCACTCTCCCCGTATTCCATGGCATTTACCGTATTATTACGTACTGTCCCTATATCCAGTGTTATTGAATTACCTTCCCTACCCGTGCGCAGAGTGAGGTTGATGAACACGCGGGGCAGTGAATGGGAAGCGGTGGAATGAGGGGGGTCCATGTGATGAAGAGCGTATTGTGGAGCCTGGAGTTGGGGGGGGGGGCGGAGCAGGAAGTCCTGTTAGGTGTTGGAGGATTGTTGGAGGGTTGTAATGATGTGTCACTCCAACACACAATGGTCTATATAAACTACCTCAAACCCTTTCCCCCTCCGCCTTCCCTCCTGCACAGTTCTTGTCTTATTGTCTAGTACTTCTGTTAACGTTATATGTATATAATATATATATATATATATATATATATATATGAAGGTGAAATCGCACTTCAGTAGGAGTTCATTAGAGTTTTATTTAACATGTAATTTATTTCAATACATGTGGCACAAAATGTTTCGTGCAGACAATCCACCTCTTCAGGTGCCAGTAATCAACAAAATTATTTAAATCCCGGCATCACTCCCGGGGTACGTCTGGTGCCTAGCCCCAAATACCTCGCGCTGCTGGCCTAACCGACTGTGACCGTTAGAAAGGGAGAGTGAGGTGCCTTGTGGGTAGGGGGGGGGGCGGTTTGCCTTGTGGTAGGAGGGGAGGAGGTTGATCTGGGAAGCTAGATGCCTTTTGGAAAAAAGAAAAAGAATTTTTTAGGTTTGCTGTATTTCATAAGTCTTTCGTAATGATTTGGTTGATA
The DNA here is from genome assembly GCA_038088735.1 of Panulirus argus. Lineage (NCBI taxonomy): Eukaryota > Metazoa > Arthropoda > Malacostraca > Decapoda > Palinuridae > Panulirus > Panulirus argus. The sequence goes on from JAYMFT010211912.1 coordinate 11,316, forward strand.
ATTGGATGGGCTTTAAAGTTGCCTGGGGACGAATTAAAGTTCTTCTTTCCACGAAGTATGTTGTGCCACATGTACGGATAAACTACTTGTTAAATAAAAGTCTAAGAATTCCTACTGAAGTGCGATTTCACCTTCATAACTTCCATCACGGACTAGTGTGATAATCATACATATATATA
>JAYMFT010211923.1:0-11494 GCA_038088735.1 Panulirus argus
TATATATATGTGTGGTGCATATGTGTGCATGTATGTATATATGTGTGCATGCGGGGGGGATGGGGTATTTTTTCTTCATCTGTTTCCTCGCGCTACCTCGCTGACGCGGGAAACAGCGATCAAGTATAATAAAAAAAAATAAATAAAAATATATATATATATATATATATATATATATATATATATATATATATATATATATATATATATATTGTGTGGTAGGTGTAGGGTGGTTTGGTCGGGAGGTATATGCAGTGAGTGTCACGGCAAGTTCTTTGGTGGAGTGGATGGTACTACAATTGGAATTCTTAAGAAAAAAGTTGACTGTGTTGTTGACTGGTTAGTTCGGATGTTCATTGTATATTTGGATCATGGTGAGGTTCCTGAGGACAGAAAGAATACATGCATCGTACCACTTAGTAAAAGGAAAAGGGACAACGGTAAATCATCGAATTACAGAAGTTTGAGTTTGTTGAGTGTACCGAGTAAGTTGTACTGATGAGTGGTTATTGAGATGATGGTGAGATGTAGAGTGCATCACACTATGAAGGAGGAATATGGTTTCAGGATTGGTAAGGGATATGTGGATAATTTCCTTTTTTTTTTTTTAAGAATGTGTTTAAGAAGCACTTAGAGAGAATGAAAGATGTATATGTAGTTTTTATGGATCTTGAGAAAGCATATGATAGGGTTGATAGGGATACTTTTTGGAAAGTGCTGCAAATATATATTGTGCCTTGCACCCTCCTGCATGTTCAGGCCCCGACCACTCAAAACGTTTTTCCCTGCATCCACATACGCAAGAAAAAAAGATGATAGAATTTATCATTTTTTGGGTTATCTCTCTGTCAGTTTTAGGTTATCTACAGGGATATGTGAGGCTCCTTGTTGCAATGGTGCGAGTTGGATTCCTTCTCAGAACCAAGATATTCCTCTCCCACTATTCACGATATTACCCTTATATTACAGTGTCGCTAAGATCATGTTCTCTGTGGCGTTAGACATAACACTCGGAGAACTTACTCCTAAAACATCAAGATATCAAAACCATTAAGCTGATAATCTGTGTGGAACATTTACTCTTCAGAATTGCTCGTGCAGAATGACAGAATATCCATGAAAGCACTTTCTCAAAAATACTGAAATCGTTTTAAAACTTATGAATAGCAAAGTCTTGATGCTTTGGACACTCTTGTTGAGAGGGAGTGGTCCTTTAGTTTCACGAATGGGTAAATATGAATTCATTTCCCTCAAGTCAGCGAAGTAGCGACCTCCGGGACAGGAAGCCGTTAGGTGGCCTACGATCAATGGGTCCCGCGACATTTAATGCAGGCTCTGAATAGGCCCTCCTAATTGCCACCCACTGTGAGAGGAGTGTTCTCGGAAAGTGCCATTCAAGTACAAGCTGTCTACCATAACGCACTGTACGTGGGTAGAAATTCTTGGTCCTTCTACCTACTGAACAATACCGGTTCAAGTAATCTTACATAAACTTCCCCGTGTAAATCACACACCTGAACGGAGCCTGGCAATCCACCCTTTAGTTTTTCCCAGATCCTTCTGTCGGGCAAGAAGCTGTATATTTATTAATAAAACATATATTACAAAACTTCAACTCTTGCTTGCAATGGAGCCATTTCTTCTTAAAGTTGTCTCTTATGGATAAATTTCTGTTCCGAAGCCATTTTATTCCCAGGCTCAATGACATCTTGGTGTACTTGTGCGCATAATACTGTAAATCTGACAGCCCGAGCCCTGCTTTGTCCAAAAGTTCCGATAAATATGTGGCTCGTGGTCCGGACACGTAATCATCCCCTGAGTTTTTTTGGCCATCCCGCTGGAGGCTCTACCACCGATGCACATTGAGACATCGAGGTGGTATCGTTGCTACGTAATCCTCTACATAATGGGACATTTGCCTCCTGGTGATTCACGGTGATCCTCCAACAAAGATATCGCAAAGAAGGCAATCTGGATTCCCCGCTAGGGAGCCCGAAGACAATACGCTGTCATTTTCTTTTGTATTTTCTGTTCTTGAAAAGCGGAGAGAGAAAATAATAAAGATGTAGGTGGTGGAAACTGTCGTCTTTTTGCTTATTTAGTAAGACAGAAAAACAACGTTCATTCATCTTTTATCATTCCGTTACAAGCGGAAGGATGGGGTTTGTCTAAGAAGCTATACATCTTATACCCCAGGCCAGTTACAACACCGTGTGTGTTACACATCAAACCCGACCTGCGTCATGTCAACGTGTGTACCACATGAAATTTAAGTCTATGTATTCCATCACCTCCCGTTCAGTAGACTTCCTAGTGTGCAGAATCACACCCGCTGATGGACTGACATATACGTCTGGCATACAGATCTCCGCCTCCATGTTCTCGATACTCAGTACAGAACAGACTTGTGTATCTAAGTTGTGAGAGATCATGATGCAAAAAAAGGAACATGTTACACATAACATCTTAATGTGGATGGCCGTTCAGGTTGAAACTTTGACACAAAATACTTTATGATGCAGATATCTACTTACATTCAGGATATTGTGTTTCTCGTTGTACATCACTCTTACCTATATCATCCCTGGTAGGCTCTGAGGTGCAGTCGACTCTACACCTGTGTCATCCCTGGCAGTTTTTGAGGTGCAGTCGACCGTCCATCTGTATCATCACTGGCAGTTTGTGAGGTGCAATCGACTTTAAACCTGTGTCATCCATGGCAGGCTGTGAGGTGCATCCGACTGTGTACCTCTGCAATCCATGGCAGGCTGTGAAGTGTTGACGACTGTGCACCATTGTCATCCCTGGCAGACTGTGCGGTGCAGTCGACTGTACATCTGTGTCATCCCTAACAGGCTCTGATGTGCAGTCGATTGTACACCTGTGTCATCCCTGGCAGACTGTGAGGTGCAATCGACTGTACACCTCTGTCAACCCTGGCAGGTTGTGAGACTGCAGTCGACTGTACACCTGTGTCATCTCTGGCAGGCTGTGAGTTGTAGTCGAATGTACATCTGTGTCATCCCTGGCAGGCTCTGAGGTGCAGTCGACTGTACACCTCTGTCAACCTAGCAGGTTGTGAGATGCAGACGACTGTACAACTGTGTCATCCATGGCAGACTGTGAGGTGCAGCCGACTGCGCACCTGTGTCATCCCTGGCAGGCTGTGAGGAAGTGCGCCCCATCCCTCAGGCCACCAGACGTACACTGTCACATTTCCAGAGATTTGTTGCACACGGCGTAGCAGAATGACCAAAGCAGGATCTTGTTTACTGGGACAACGCGGGATAATTGTCCCCTACAATTGTGTACCGTCTTGTTTATCATTCATCGTTACCCGCCCTCCCCATAATGGTAGTCTGAAAAAGAAAATAAATGCTTAGAAAATGTGTAAGAATCAACCATTTTAGGCTACAAAAGTAGAGATTTCTCAATCTTGTGTAGTTGTTTCGTCACATTCATCCATAAATAACTCGCTAATCATTGGGTTTTTACTAACCAACAGTCGACGTCATATTAGATGAGAACAAACCTACTTATTCTGTATTATACCCTCGATAGCCATTATAACTCGTAGCTGTTGACATAGATAATGACAGGGCTGTCTCCAGCCGCGGCGGAGTGATACTGGTTGCCCTGCGTTAGAAGTAAAGATTCTGAAAAATTCCATAAATTCCTGTGGTGTATGTCGAGGATTATGATGACTTTAGTCTGTAGAACATCCATCAGTCTGTTGTCATTAAATCCAAGAATAGGAGTACCTTTGGCTCAGTGTATCTAGAGTGTGTGAACGCCGACTGGAGTGTAGCACAAAAGAAAAGTGAGATATTGCAACTTTGGTTCGTGGTGACTCACCGCCTGTCTCTGATGGCTGGGACCACCGTAGTTCTTCTTCTGTTTATTGTTGGTTGAAGGAGATACGTGGCGGGGAACCATTTCCATCATGCTCAAGAGATGCTCATGCCGTACGGTTTGTAAAGGAACATTTAACCAAGTGGTTTTCTTCGATGATACTCCAGCCTCTATATCTTGCATACAGGTTCCCTGTCCTGTATAAACAAGCACATGTCCCCGGCCTGTGTACATGCAATGATAAATGGCCTCCCGTGTCTGACACCTCTGGTGCAGTGCCTTGTTCAGCTCGGTCCCTGCCAGCACCTTCTATCTTCCCCTGCAACATATGTCGATTATTCAACCATAAATCTCGTAATATGGTTCCTCGTGTAATTTCCACAGAGCTCTGTGTTTGTTATTATCGCCGTTTAGGGGACGAACCCACACTCCCTGGACTTAATGGGCCATAAATTTTCAATGGCGTTGACGAAGAAGGGATCGAAGTAGGAGAGGATCGTGCGGGAGGGGAGGAGAGTGAGTGGTGACTCGTACTTCCGCTTACCCCTGTAGGTCATTATACTAGATCGCTTGCTTGTGCGTAAACTGTTACGTGATCATTGCTGGGAGATTCATTACTGTTTTCACTACGAGAGACGAAGCAGGGCCGCACTTGTGACATGGGCAGCATGGGACGGCCTGGCCCGTTTTTGACACGGGTGGAGAGGGGAGGCTTTGCTCCGCTTACGACACGGGCAGAGAGGGAAGGGCTGGCCCCGCTTATTGAAAGGGTGAGGAGACGAAGCCTGCTTGTGTCCAGAGTAGGAAGGCGTGTCCTGGCCCCGCCTGTGACACGGGTGGGAGGGGACACCTTGTCCCGCTTGTGAGGTGGGTGAGAAGTTGAACCCCGTTCCACTTGTGTCACGGACGGGGCAAGGAAGCAAAACTTCCCTCCACTTAAGACCCGGACGGGGAAAAGAATCTGACACATCTTGTGACACGGGTGGGGTGGGAAGGCGAAGCTTAAACCCTTTTTAACGCTGGTGGAGAGAAGAGTCTTGACTCCACTTGTTACACGGCCGAGCGGAGAGGCGAAACTTGATCCCTCTTGTGACACGCTTGGGCCGGGGAGGCGAGGTCACCCTCTCGAGGTCAGATGACACGACGAGCGACACTTTGCACAGTGAGCTTCGGCAGCAAAATTGCCAAACTTTTCATTGTGAAACAGATAGAACACTGTATCTCAACTTTTCTAACAAACTGAAACTAATGAAATACATGTCAGTTTTCACAAAGAGAAACACGAATTTCTTTTGCGTAAGTTGCAAACAAAACAAAGGAAACGCTGTTATCAGATGTACCAGATCAATGATATGATATATGATAACATCCTCAGAAACACTAACAGAAAAAAATTGGTGCAAAATCTTTCAAGGAGAAAATTCAAAGACTCTTGCCATACTTCCCAAAGTAAAGCGATGCTTCTTCTGTCACACTTAGCAATTTGAAATTGATTAGACATTATCTCCCGATTCCCTAGGGTGAAACTGATGAAGCGCTGTTGCCAAACTTCCTGAGGCGTCAATCTTTCCAAATTAAGACGATAAAACTCCTCTGCTAAAGGCCCGCACCTTCGTCATAAAACCATTAAGCAGAATCTCCCCCAGTCATCGGCGGGGCAGGCTGTGTACTTACAATAATGCAGGTACTGCCACTGGTGACGCTGGATCAGACCCGTGCTGCCCATGCAGTTATTATGGCCATTATTGCTTGCTTCACTTAGCCACTCCATCATGGAGCAGAGGTCTTCTGACGATTTGTCTGTAAACTGCAGACCAACTGTTGTGGGACAAACGCTGGTGTGGGATGCGCACTTGGAGAGATATGCAACGGAACGATAAACAAATCAACTCCTTCCATTTCTTACAATTATTTTAATTCAAATAAGACCTGTTTCTAAAAACACTTGATTACCATTGATTATACAAATACTGTGTCTGATTGTGGACGTTATCTCTATCATCAAGAATGCAGGGGTTCTCAGGTAGAGCTTCTTCGGTAACACTGGCCGTGGTTTTAACATTTCTCAGTCACCTACATGCTAACATTCCATTAAGGCACCTCCCTAGAATCTATGTTTCAGTTTCTACAGTTGCATCCCATGTTCAACTAACATACACAAAGATATGATCCAGTCCCTTTCCCACACATGGTATGTTCCTTCCGCATACATGAGAACATCTTTCTTTCCCATTCAGAACATACTCTATTCCCATATACAAGAACAAACCTATCTCCCATATGTGAAAAAAAAAGAAATGTTCTACTTCTAAACACAGAAACATATTTCACTCTCATATATAAAAACATGTTCCACTTCTATACCTTAACTATCTTTTTTTTTCAAAACGTTCACAAATATAGCTCTTGTTCCATTAACAGTTTACATGTCTTTCCTTCGTGATCAGCATCTTCCCCACACAACTGCATCTTTTCACAAACCAACGTTGCTTATCTCTCACTTTCTTTCGTATGATAATCCTGTCAGTCAACACTCTACCGTGAACCTTATCCACGGAGCAAAGCAAAACTAAATCCTTCCTGCACGTCCCATTTGTTACTTTGTCCTCCACAGGAACTTCAGTATGTTTCATTTTCATTACTGCACTTAGTTCTTCATTGTCATTTACCCTCTGAGAACCTCCTTTGCCACGCAGTCCATCTTCATTTGAGCCGAGAGATGTTCTACTCTTCTCAGTAACCCTCTCTGCATCTTGGTCACAGAGAACACATCCTCTATCTGCATCAGGTAATTGTCTTTCTTTCCAGGTCGTTAACTACGCTCTTTCCCCTGCACTCTTCAACTTCTTTTCATTTCTCCTTTACCAGTTTAACTATATCCAGTTGTTGTCCTCTAACTTCATCACAGATACTTTACTGCTGCATAATGAATATCTACATTTTCTGCTTCCCTGTAGTTATCCCTATCGCTTCTCTGTTCAGCATCTTTTCTTCATCCCATACTTCTCAAAAAAAAAAAAAAATGTTCTTGCTCTGTTATCATCTAAGTTTTCTCGACATATCAGATACGACTGTACTTTCTGTACTGATGGACTCACTCGTCCTTACAGCAACACCCCTTAATGTGACCTGCTGACACTCTCACCTCTGCCGTCCACCTCTCATAACACAAAGGTCATCTATAGAAGGCAGGTGGAGGTGTTATGCTCTACTTTAACAAGAAGCTAAATGTAGCCACAGTACATAAAACTGTGATTACATGCAACTCATTGTACATTGAACTGATAGATAAGGCATGGAAAATCGTCTTTTGAGTAGTGTAAAATCCCTTATGCAATGTGTAGATAAATGTGTTATTTTACTTAAATATATGAAATTTGTAGTTAATGATAAAGAAGCAACAACTGAGGATTTCAATAACCTCAGCATTGATTGGGATCTCTTATCAGGTAACTACGAGGATAACAGACTAATTGATTTAACTGAAGACCATTTTTTTCCTTATTTTTTTTGATCGAAGGATCGAAAAGCCAACTAGTGGTGGTAATATTTCAGGTCTAGTAATATCCACAGAGTTCTACTCAGCTTTTGTTAAGTTCGGTGTAAAGTTAGTTAGCAGTGATCAAAATGTTATCTCATTCGCTTTCAACTCGTGTTTTGCTTGTAAGATAAAATTGATAAGTTTTAGTTTAGTAAGCTGTGATAGAATGCGCAATGGCACTATAGTCACCGTAAGCTAAACTGGCAAAGAAGCCACCCCCATCACATAGCTAAGGTAACTGATTGGTCCATATACAGTGTTCGTGTCGCTATCCATTTATTCATACTGTGCTCACAGTTTATAATCAGACCTGTTCTTCTGCATAGTAATGTTAAAAATTGGGAACATGAAAACTGAAATGATTTTAAGGCATTAGCACTTTAGAGAGGTCTTTAGAAATTTTAAACATGTACCACAAATGTTCGAAGTCAAGGCTAGATATATCCTACATTATTTTGTAACTGATAAAACTCTATATGTAGACCATACGCGAAGGGGAGGTAAAATGCTCAGGGAAACAGACACACTGACGTAGTGATCAGCTGATATGACAGCGCACCACAGGCTATTTAACTTGGACAGCGTTGCCATTTCTAGTCCTTTTTGCTGCCAATAATACAAATATCAGATGTCTGTAAGCACTATATGATGAGTTGCTGCCGTGTGTGTTTTATGCATAATAATAAGCATCGTTAAGTCTAATTCCCAAAAAGATCTTCATAAACATCGGATACTATATAGCCTACTGTAAAGAAGGGAAAAAATATGGAAATTTGATATATGGCTATATGAACGTATTTCTAGTCCTAGTATCGTAGAAACTGCATTAAAGAACACTGTGAAACACAATTTACCTCTTCTATGATCATCCCTGGCCGAGATTTTCGGTCATTTGCACCGATTTTCTGTATGATGAATAGTAAAACGCTAAAGCTCTACGTAGCATGTGACAGGGCAGCATCTAAGGTGGTAGATACCAAGTTGGTGGAGTATGCATCTAATAATATGCTCGTTGATGTGGGAAGAGTTTCTGTAGGTTAAGTAGCCTACCTTACAAGGACAAATTCAACACTCTCACCTTGGGTTACAGTCCCCTATAATGTCTTACTTTATAAGTAACAATTAATTACAGGACCATCATTTCATGAGGCATTCCCGCCCAACGAGTGGCTGTTCCCCTGAGCATTTTACCTTCCCTCCGCATACGGTCTATAAGTCGAGTTTTATCAGTTGGATAATAATATGGGATATATCTAGCCTATACAAACGTAGTTTACAGCTTATTGTGTTCTATGTTTGGTGTCATTTGTTTCTGTTTAGTTTATATTTGCTACAAAACAAAGAAATAATTGAAAGGCTTCATTCAAAAAAGATGTTGTCGACTTCGACCGTTTGTGGTACATGTTTAACATTTTTAAGATCCTCTTTGGAGCGCTAATGCCTTAAAATCATTCAAATTTTTGTTCCCAATTTTTAACATTATTAAACAGAAGAACAGGTCTGATCATACACTGTAAATACACTTAGTGTGAATAAATGGTTAGCGACATGAACACTGTATATAAACCATTAGCTACCTTAGCCATTTCTTATGATAATGCAAACAGTATCAGGCTATTAGACATGGACACAACTGACAAGATGTGGAGTGACTTCAGGAATAGAAAAACTCCCCTTAAGAGAGACATTGTCCCTAGACAGAAGAATGTGAGCAGTAAGAAGGATGTGCCAGTTTTAATCACTAAAGAATAAATCAATTAATCTAATGTAGAAAATATGCATGTAGGATATATACACTGAGTGGCAACCATCAAGTTCACGTAATGTACATGAGATTACAGAAACAAAAATCAGTAAAAGAGAGGTTAGAGAGGAAATTTCTCGCAACGTGAACAGTTATAAAACAGTTTAACAACTGGGACTTGGCTTCCTTACGAAATAAGGATTTTGATTCAGAGATTACTATCAAAATTCCTTCAGTGTACCACAAGCACAGAACTAATTTTCAACCGTAGTAAAAGAGAAAAATAGGCATCCATAATATTTAGTACTATAAAGTACTAAAATTTTGCTGGAAAATTGAGTCCGAATGACTTACAACATGCTTCCCAGAATTTAAGAGAAGTAAATCAGTTAATAACATATCCAATATCGAAAAAATATTTCAAAAAAAGTACAAGAAGGGAAAGTGCCAAAAGACTGAAAGCTTATTGACGTAATTTTCAAAGAAGAAAAAGAGAAAGAAGAAATTGCACTTCACGCTACGTTCCCTCCACTCTTACTTAATTTCTATAAAAGAAAATTCAGAACAATAACTGGGGATTCTAATGATTAATATTCAAGATGATGGTCAGCTTGTGAACGATTATCGAGATGAATTTCGAGACACAAGATCTTGAAAACTGTGGTTTTCAAAATATGTACCTATGTGTGATACCTATGTAGATTCCCAAAATGCTTCCGACAGTATATCACAAAATGATTGCCAAATAAGATTAAAGTGCATAATAAAGAAAACTGGATCTCCGTGTGGAAAGCAGACTGGTTTAAAAGAAGCGAAAAAATTGTGTTAAGATTCGACTGGCTTAACGTGACACGCGGGGCACCACAAGTATCAATCTTGGGTACTATACTTTTCGTTAAGTATCAACTGAATTTAAACAGCAACCATTCGATCCTAACGAGGCTGTTTATGATGGTGGAAGAGAACAGAAACTCATTGATCAATGTGGTGGGAGTAGAAAGACCGGCATTTTCCCGAGAGGAACACCTGTAAACTTTCAGTATAGCTAAGGAGGTGCAAATAATGTCAGCCATGGATATGATGCGAAATGTTTATTAAGCTTGTTCTTAAACGTATATATAGCAATTCTTTCAACACTCTAATTGGTAAATCACTCCACATGTTAATAATTCTGTTAAAAAGAAAATACTTCGCCTCATTCGAAGTAAACAGTTTGCATGCGAGTTTATATCCATTGCTATAAGTGAAATTAGACGAATCTAAGTATGTAGCTCGTTAGATAGAGGTTATCGAAGCGATTTTGAGTTCCTGTATTAGATCACCTGATAACCTTCTCTTCCCTAAGGTAATTAAATCTAAGTCGCATATTCGGCCCTCATAAGATTTGTTTCTTAGTCCGGGAATCATCTTGGTTGCTCGCCGCAGAACTGTCTCCATTCTGTTTGTCTTTTTCCAAGTAGGGTGACCAAATCTGAACACAGTATTCAAGATGGAGACGCGCCAAAGAACTGTAAAGACTGTAGGACTGATTTCCTCAAGACTAAGATCGATGGCACTACCTACTCTATGAATCCAAAAGTCTAGTTCGCTCTTTCCACTGCTTCTGTGCAATACTTTCTTGACTTTAGGGTACCAGAGACCATTACGCTCAAGTACTTTTCCTCGTTTAATTCCTGTAGCTCAAAAGAATTCAGGTTGTAGCTTGGCTTTTAATTTCTACTACCGATATGCAAAACTTTGCACTTATCAGTACTACAATTCATGTCACCTACAAGCCTACTCACTTGGTTCGTCTTTGTCAAAATCATAAACATACATGAAAAAAGAGAACCGGTCCCAAGAACAATCCTTGTAGCCCACCACTTATTACGTCTAACCATTCATAGGCTTGACCATTAATCACTACTCTCTCTCTACGGGCAGTCAACCAGCTATATAACAATAGAAGTGTCATCCCAACTATACCATGTTACTTCTGTTTGTAATCTTTGATGTTGAAAATATATCGAATGCTTTTTGAAAATTTATATAGATAACCTCAGCAACTTTATACTCATCATACATATTAATCATTTCATAAAAGATATCGAGCAGACTTGTCAAACATGAGTGATTTCGTAGAGAACCATTCTAAGAATCGTTTATTAAGTGAGGGGTTCACTAAATGGTTTACAGTCATATTCCGAATGTTGGTTTTAATTAGTTTGCATGTAAAAATTATCAACGAAACTAATTCCTTTGCTCAAATATGAATATCATGAAGAAAGGCTAAACTATCTAAAATGATTTTCTCTTAGAAGATTCGAACTCCCAGACAATTACTTCGACAATGTAATGCTTGTCAGTGTTCCTTAGCT
>JAYMFT010211934.1:0-11494 GCA_038088735.1 Panulirus argus
ATATATATATATATATATATATATATATATATATATATATATATATTCCTTTCTTCCAGCGTGGTAATGTCTGTTGCTTCTCGGCTGGCCTTAGCTATGGCTCAGCGTCTGTATCACAGGCGTGGTTTCCATACCTCTCCTTTCCACTTCTCTCGTTAATTTTACATGTTATCTTTAATTGGACAATCAAACAGGTGATTCATATTTTATGCTCTGTGTGTGTGTATGTGTGTGTGTGTGTGTGTGTGTGTGGTAACACGCCGTGTACACCCGTAACGGTACACTATTACGTTGACAACGTCACAGGGTCACGAACGTAACGTCTGACGTGACAAGACTCTCTAAGGAGGTGTGTGTGTGTGTGTGTGTGTGTGTCAGTCCCCACACAGCAGACAATACTCGCCGCCCGCACCAAGGTCTCTCTGTCATGCCACTCTCTTCTTCATCAAATCGTCTGAAACTGTCATAAAAATTTCATTAACCAAACTTCCATTCAAGGGCCACAAGACTTGCAGGTTAGTTACCACCCCGCCTGCCGTCTTCGGTTGGAGTCGTCAACCACACCCCGTTTTCCCTGACCCACTTCTGCTTCCCGCATTTTTCGCCGGCAATGCTCCAGCGGTAATGGCCGGTCGTATTTTTTTTTTCTTTTTTTTTTTTTTGTCTATTTCTTCTTCCTCTCGTTAGCGTTCTAATTGCCAGCCGCCTCCGACCTCTCGTTGGCCTTCAAACATCCACTCGGAATATTTCGTGTCTCGTCGGCTGAAGGACAAGAGGATGGGGTCTTAACCCGGTCCTATAACTACGGGCCAGGTGCTGTAACGTTCTTTGTTATGTCCGCAAAAGAGAAAACGGGAGTCCCGATGCCTCCACTCCGTCTCCCGTTTTGTTTACGTCCGAAGAATCGCCGTTGGCTTTGGGCTGGCGGAGCGCCCCGAGTCCCGCCCGGCTCTCTCTCTCTCTCTCTCCTTCCCTTCCTCCCGGCCGGGCGGCCAGCCGTCCTGTACTTATTTCGGCTTTACGAAATCCCGCATCTTCCCTCCGTCTTGCGTCGCCGGCACGTGCTGTGCATCACTTACGACGCGGGCGGCAGCCGACCGCGCAAAATATTCATAGGGGGACGTACACTTCTTTGGGGGGGGAAAGGGGGGAGGGGATTCCTTCCCCCACCACAATCCGGCAAAGTTGGGATTTTTTCCAAACGGATCCCGCGGGCGCTGAGTCCGGCCTGAGAGTAAAACATGGCACATTAAGTCCCGGCGTCATCGTACGGCCCAATGAAAGTTGTATATGAACAACGTCTCTGTTTTCTCTGGCCAATTACCGTGCCAACTCCTGAAGCCGGTGGTTATTTCTGTTCCTTTTCTTTTCCCCGAACGGGCTTTTTTCTTTCCTTTGCTTTACCCGTTACCTTTTTTTTTTTCTTTTCTTTTCTTTCCAGCGGGAAAAATAGACGATTCCTGCCGCTCCCACAGAGAGAGAGAGAGTTAGAGAGAGAGAGAGAGAAAGAGAGAGAGAGAGAGGGAGAGAGGGAGAGAGAGAGAGAGAGAGAGGGAGAGAGAGAGAACCCTTGACTGTGTATTTTTACCTCGACTCTCCCGCACTTTATTCCCGTCAAAGCAAAACGGATTGATTTCCTCAACTCCGGAGATGCGGAGGTTTTTCCTCCTCCCAGGCTCGTCTTTCGCGGTATTCTTTCTCCTGCGGCTGTGAGGTTTCAATGGCCGCCATATTCGTGTCGTAATTAGCGAGATGAGCGGGCCCCATGGCGGCGGGAAAATGTGGAATCCGGCGAGGTATGCCGGCCTGGAGGAGGAGGGACACTGACGACGCGAGCAACAGAATGTCACTTCAACCCTTTGATGTCGTCGCCAAAGTTCCTTCTGTCTCATTACTTCTCTCACTCCCGTCTCCTCTCTCTCTCTCATCTCTCCTTCTTTTCATCTCTCTCACTCCTTGTCTCCACTCACCGTTATTACCTCCTTGTTATGTCCTCTTCTTCGTGTTCATAATGACTATTCCTTTCCTGTCTCTCTCTCTTTCTTCCTATCTCTTCTGTCTTCCTTATTCTCCAGATCTTTATTTCCGTCTATTCCTGTCTCTTTTTTATCGTATCCTTAACTTCATGTTTTTTAGAGACTTTGGCCTATTCCTCTCTTCTCCTATCCTTGATTATTTCTCTTTATTTCTAGCTTATTCCTTTTTCATCTTTTTAAATCGTCTCTCTCCAGTCCCGTCCTCAGCAAGTAACCACAGTCCAATTTCTGTCAGTCATTCCAGCCTCCCGTATTCCTTATTCTCTCATTACTATCTCCTATCTCCCATTTTCCTATTCCTGTCTCACCTATATCTCTCTTATTATATTATTCCTTATTCCTTACCCACCTCTCTCTCTCTCTCTCTCTCTCTCTCTCTCTCTCTCTCCCTGGGGGTCTAGCGCCGCACTTAACCTGTTAACGTAAGGCCATAATACTGCAAGGTAGCAATCTGACTTCACTCTTCCGGTAGGGCAACGGTAAGGTCGGCTTTTCTCCTCGATTTTTTCCTTACGTCTGGGGTGTTGGCACTACGACGATGTCTTCGGCCAATAGCCACCCAGCTTACGTCACCAAAATTTCTGCCAATCGCAACCAACCGATGGACACCGGAGCCAAGACTCTACCCAATCCCCGGCCAGCTTACGTCACCAAACTTCGGCCAATCACACGACCAGCTGACGGCACCGGAACCAAGCCTTGAGCCAATCACGAGCCAGCTGACTCACGCGAGTGAGACACACGATTCGCCTCACCTGTTGTCGTTCATCAAGTTGTTCGTGTGAACTCCTTGACCTCCTGGCGAGTGAGGAGAAGGATGCGGAGGCGGACATGATGATCAGCTGGAGAGAGATGAGGCGAGGATGTAAGAGATGTGAGCAGTGGATCAACGGTGAGATGAGTGAATGAGAGACGAGTGTTGAGAGATATACCAAACGGGGAGATCAGGTGTGTGGGAGAGGCAATTAGAGATAACGTGAGGCGAGACAGTAATGAGGGGAGGGTATGAGAACTAATATGACATAAGTGTGAGTAAGAAACGGGCAGGAACTAGCAAAATTAAGCATAAGTGAGGAAGAGAGAGAGAGCGTGAGGAAATGAGAGATGATTAACGAAAGAAAAGCGAGAAATAAACCTCGGGCGATAACGCTGAGGTGAGGCCGGCGGAGGTGGTAATGAGGAGCCACTGATGAGGCCTCACAGACCGAAATGAGAGACGACGAAGCCAATAGCTTCCCCGGACCCGAATGACGTCCGCGAGAGACATCAAACAGGCTGGTTGACCCCTCAAGGAGGTAATCTGTAAGATATCCATGATTGGGTCATTAAGATTCGAATGATGTAAGGGGCCCCTGGTACTTCCAGGCTTAATTACATGGGCAGCTGGACGAGGGAGCCGTGTGGTCTCCTGCCACAAGACCAACCCAACCCAGACTTCCATGGCTTCACGCGAGGAGAAAACTTTTCAGTAGTTTCCCCTCCTCCCCCCCGGAAGTTCCCCTTATGTAGGAGTCGATGGTTCCCTTTCATCGACGACACAAAACGAGTCCATCGCGAGAATTCTGAAAGAAAAGAAGCCTCAGAAAAAAAGATATACCGAGGGGGGTTTGGGATACAGCCAGCCCCTCTGAGAAAGCTCCCACGTTAACTTAAAAATTTACTTAGCGTCTATTTTTCAAGAGGTACCCACCCACCGCGGTAGCAAGTGTGACCCAATTTTCAGCCTCTCCCAGCAGGCCAGGCGGAAGAGGAGGAGGCACCAGCCTCCCTCTCACTCCCTCCCACTCCCCTTCCCTCTCACAGGGACATTATGGGACGGGCATCAGCCTGACGTATGGCTACCGGCGTTGTGTGTAATAGGGTTGTATCCCTCTCGTCCCTTCCTCTCTGCTTTGTATTCAAGACGTGGGTGGGTCTGGGGCCCTGGTTTGGGTGTGGTTGCCGCCGGGAACGGCACTAGGGAGGAGGAGGGACGGCCAGTAGACTCTCCTTACTTTTCGCCAAGAAATTCCCTCGTGCCTCCTGTCCCTCTACAGATATCGCCACGACCATTTGCACGATTACTACGACAATTTTGCTACCACCACCACTACTACTACTGATACTATTACCACTACTACTACAACTTCTACTACTTCTGCTACTACTGTAAAGCAAAGTTTCTATGACCCCGAGATCACACACGACACAAGAAGTTTCAACTGGAATTCGAGGACATGATAAATGTGATTCCTGCGGCTTGAGGTGGAAGCAGGACAGGGTTCGAACCCCGTTAAACAATGCCGCTACAGGGACCCGAGCCAATGTGTAAATGTTTACGAAATAAGACAAGAGGAGGCCGGCCCGACAGCTGCCTCTGCGGCGGGGGGGTAGAGCGGTTCTCCACCACCAGGAGGGGCCGGTGGCGGTGGTGGTGGGTGTGGTGGTGGCCATGAACAGGATGACCTGAGGTGTACTTCCCAGAAGCCATGACGTGCCGGGTGCTGCTGACCTGATGGTCGTGACGGTACACAGGTCTCCCCAGGTCTCCGTCTCTTCGAAGGGGTGGGGGGGGGGGTGAGGGGGGTTCAGGTCTCCACTGTCGTGCATGTCAACCTAACCTGACCAGGTCTCACGTGTTGGCCCAAGTCTGCACGTCTTCCCCTATGGTTCAGGTCGCACCTGAAACCCAGGTCCCCGTGCCTACCTGCAGGTACCGCAATGGCGTTTCCGCCATCCATCGGGCACTAGGCAGTACCTGCCACCCTTCCCCCCCCCCCCTTGCTGCTGCTGCTACGATCCTGTAGCCTCCAGCGAGGAAGGTGACAGGGAAAGAATTGCCTCTCTTGCCTCAGTAAATTCCTGGGACGAACAGTCACGGAAGATGGCAGCACCATGGACCGACGGGGGACCTGCAGACCTGTAGACCATGGCGGGAGACCTAGTGAACTGTACATCAAGACAGGAGACCTGATGATATCTAATCACATCATCCAGTTGTTGTCTAGACCGCCTCAAAACATTCAATAAATTGGTGAATATAGAGACCTGTAGACACACCCACCCACACACACACACACACATGCGCGGCTCTGGGGTTGACGTCCAGCGGCGTTATTTGAGTTTGATACACATTATTTTATCTAACAAAAGGAAATCGTAAAAGCATTTAGAATTAGAACGTTTTAGAAGCGTCTCTTCTTGAAAATACTCTGACGTTACCGCTGAAGGTAATTTTTTTCCCCCCTTGAGAGTGTTGGGTCACGTGTGTGTGTGTGTGTGCGTGTGTTGTTGCAGGTCAGCCTCGTCGCTCCTGCAGCGGCTCCGGCAGGAGTCCACGCCTGGCCCCGGCCACCGGCCTCAATAATTCAGGGCAGCGCTGGACTGAGGGAAGCGTCCTAAGCGGGCACGTAAAGTCTCGCCGCTCTAAGTGAACACGAACCTCCAACTTTATGTTGAGAAAACTTATGAGAAAATTTAATTTTCCCGAGTAGTGAATTTAGGAATCATTAAATATTTTACGTCTCCCACGGCTCCGGTGGATGACACGGCCACCTCCGCATGATGTTGCTCTGTATCTCCTCATGAATAAACTGAAATTGTAATCTTATATACATTTTGCACGTTCCTGGGCCGGCTGGATGACACCGAGGGGGAGGGACGGGGCGAGAAGTCTTCTTCTTCATACACCACCGGGCCCAAGATGGCGTCTCTCTCTCTCTCTCTCTCTCCTTTTCTTAAATTCGTTCCTCAACAATTTTGATCGTCATTTATAACGTCGCTTGATGTCTGGTTTCGTCTTCTTGATGGTCTGTCGCGCCTCATAACTAAAGGTCTTTGTCCGGTCCTGTTTCCGGTAATCCTCTCATCTCTGTTTATTTCCCGTCTTCTTTATTCGTTTCTAATGAATAATTCATTTAGACTCACATATTGGTGTGTGTTTAACATATTCTTGGTTCTTACAGTCACTGGTAACTTTATCGTTACTAATGTTTACTAATATTCTTTATCATTTTCTATTGTTTATTGCTATTTTGTTTACATCCCTTTTTATCGTTCGGTTTTGTAAAAGGCGTGTAAAAAAATCTGAATGATTATTGACTTTATATTTACAGTTCATCATCACGATGGTACATTCTCCTTTACAGACTACAAATCTGTTTATTTCTTAATATCTATGTCTGTCTCTGTCTGTCTGTCTGTCTGTCTGTCTGTGCACCATATTCATCTTACTCGACGCGTCACAACAAACCAAAACAACACTTAGCACAACATATCACAGACCAACACAGAACACTTGCCATCATCATCCTCCTGCAACACCTGATGACATGAAGCACAACTTGATATAAGCGCAGAACTCTGCACACCACCACAGAAACACAACGCAACACCACAGCGGGCAGGAAGGGGCCAGAGAACACGTCACGTACGTGAACCAGAGTTGGAGAACCACACACAAACAACATTACCATAACCCAACCCTCCACTTGTTTTCTTAGCCACGGTTTCCCCGGAAATATCCAGCCAGATTGTGAGGCGAGGCGGCCCGGGCCAGCGGGCACCCCGCTAACATGGTTGCCCGATCCGTCCCTCACCTGGCTCGGTGATTGGTGCTACTTCGGCAGGGGTGGTTCCCTGCTTGACTTGTGACGCGCGCTTATATTACGCAACCCGAAGAAAGCGGACATTTAATAATGGTGATAAGAAACGTGTTTTGTGGTTTTGATAGCGTAAATCTCCTTAATTTCTACATCCTAGATCCCTAGATATTTCATACCTTAAGCAGGACATGCGCGGAACCTCTGCGCAACGTCTGAAATACGTCAGTGATAACGAAAGAAGAGTAAGCTGATATCGTGGAAGTTTGGACTAGATCAATGTATAGTATGGGTTTACAGAGAAGGAAATACGTTTACTTTTTTTCTTGAGCACAATGGTACGGCTCCTCTTGCGCGACGGTACGACCCTTGAGCACGACGGCAGGAAGGAGCATGCCCTTAGAGCACGGCGGAACGAGCCTTGGTTCCGAACAGCCTTGTTCGTGTGGAAAAGGGAGATGAACGCGTTTTCAAGTCGCAGTATCGGGCGCGGGACACGCCGAGGGCTCTACATATTTCATCTGTTTTCAGAGAAATATTGCCCCGGTAAAATGAAACTTCTGACGGAACTTTTATCGGCAAAGCTTCTCCAAGGTTGACGGAGGCAAAATAGATGAGTGACAGGGAGGAGAGTCGCAAAGAAGACATATTAGACAATGGCCGCCCTTGTCTTCTTGACGTACGCCGTGACGGACAGTAACGAGGGCTCGCGTCCAAAACATATCCTAATAGCTCATTCTCATCCTCCAGAACGACCGGAGAGATTATATTGGAAGACTATCACAATAATGCCTCCGTCAGATACAACAGAATATGATTTTCAATTATGTATGATTAAATAAAAAAAAAATCTTATTCGTCAAATTCAGTCTGTTGTTGATCTATGATTACAGATTAATCCTACTTGGGGAATATCTGCTTCTGTTCCTGCTCGGCTAAGGAAAAAACGGGGATTTAAACAACAGATAAAAACAGCTTCATCTTCCTGTTAGAAGAAAACACTGGGTAAATTTAACTTCGCTCGTGTTAAATATTCTCTCAATGACATACGAAAGCACACACACACACACACACGCACACACACACACTCAAACACACACACGCACAACCAATCACACACGTAAACACACACACACATGTGGAAAATGCCTCCCTAGAGGTTAATTTATCGGTGTTTATTGTGGAATAACTCATTTACATGAGCATCCGTGGCGATGACTGTGTTTTTAATCAGCAGAGCTCATCAGGCTGCACCTACTACCCCCCCCCCCACGTCATCTCCCCTCCCTCTGTAGTCCCTCCGGGAGGTGGGGGGGGGGGTGAAACCGTCTGCCAGACCATTAAGCTAACAAATACACATACTTTACCCTCAGGTCAGGCCACTCTATCCGTAAGTACGACCGGTGCGGGTGGGGTCGGGTGAGGCCCTCGTCTCGTCTGCGAACGGCTAGGGCAGGTGGGGGCTTTGAGGGCACGAGGACCTCCCACTAGGGGCAACTGGCTGCCCAGTGACCTTCTCCCCCTCGGAATGAGAGTAAATCGAATCCCATTCCCTGTCTATCAGGTCTCGTGCCTCTTTCTCCACCTCCCGGCCCTGTCTCTTGTCGTCTTCCCAGTAGCTCGCACACCTTCACAGCACATACCGACCCACCCAAACAACTTTGGAAACTCTGATACAAGACATTTGCTCAGGTCTCCCGTAACTCATCGGTGACGGAGACAAACAGCAATGCAATCACCTGTACAAAAGAGGAAAGCCTTCCTTCAAATCGACACAACAAAGAAACTGAAAGAATTGTCGAGAAATATGTAAATCCTGGCTAGTATTTAGGTGGCCATCCCCCGTTTTCTGCCCTCACGGCCAAACTTTCCAAATATTTCTCTGAAAATGCTGCACCGTGAGAAAGGCGGATTTTTTTCTTTCGGTGTTTAATGCCTCCCCCTGGATTTCTTTCTTCTTTCTCTCCTTCCTTTTTTTCCAGATCGCAGTTTTAGGTTTTGTTTTGTACTGGGTGCATTCCCTCCTTTCGGGGAGGTAGGTGGGGATGGGGGGAGGGGGGGATGGGTTGTGGTGTTATCCTAAGGCCACGGTGTTCGGATTCTGGAGGTCATGTTGCAGTGAAACACGTAGACTGTGGTGGTCAAGTTGTAGTGTTATAGTTAAGTCAAGATGGTCAAGTTATACCCCAGTTGTAGATTTCAGGCTTTGGGTTTTTGCTCATAAGTCACAGTTCACTGTCAGAGAGCCAGGGACTTTCGACCTTACAATACTACAGAGTAAATGGGACCAATACAATATGAAGACGCCTTTCTGTAATCAGTTATGCATTGCATTCACTCTGGCTACTCACCAACCTGATGAATAACTGACCCATGCAGGGCTACTATTTGACCTTTGACCCCAGATGCATAGAACGGCTACATGTGACGAGATAGAGTCATACAACATACTGCTCAATATGCTGACATCATCACTATTTCTGGAACAAAAGTGTTGACGGAATGCAGTGTTGGAGGTAATGATTGATAATTGTTGATGGAGCGTTGAACGAGGGTTAAGAAAATGTTTAATGTTGGGGAAGTGTTTGAGCAAATGTTGGCTAAGTGTTGAAGAAGTGTTGGGGATGTGTGGGTAATGTTGGAGAAGCGTTGATAATGCTGAAGTAGTGATGAGAAAGTGTTGGTGAAGCAGTGGAGCAATGGTCAGGAGCTGTTGCTCCAGCACAGGAGTAGCATTGAGGAAGTGTTGGAGCGGTGTTGGAGAGGTTCTTGAGCAAGAGTTGGTGCAGTGTTGTAGAGGTTCTTGAGCAAGAGTTGGTGCAGTGTTGGAGAGGTTCTTGAGCAAGAGTTGGTGCAGTGTTGAAGAGGTTCTCGAACAAGACTTGGTGCAGTGTTGGAGAGGATCTTGAGCAAGAGTTGGTGCAGTGTTGGAGAGGCTCTTGAGGAAGAGTTGGTGCAGTGTTGGAGAGGATTTTGAGCAAGAGTTGGTGCAGTGTTGGAGAGGATCTTGAGCAAGAGTTGGTGCAGTGTTGGAGAGGATCTGAAGAGATTGAATTAGAGAAGAGAGCTTCATGCTTCATACCTGCACTTTCCACTAAACAGAAATAAACTTCACTAAACAATTGTAATAAATTTCACTTGAGAAGCTGGCATTAAAGATTAAGAAAATCGTAATTCACATTAAACTTTTCCTGAAGATGCCGACCATGAATCTTCTTAATGTATATTACTAATATAAATTTGAAGCGAAGTCTGCTTGCACGAGGGGGCAGTAAATTATGATCACAGGCGTTGCTGGTACAGCTGTGTTGGATATGAAGACGGTTGTACGTCACGTTTGCTCATGACGTATTTACTTCACGATTTACGAGTAGGGAGAGAGGCATGGACGGCTTCTCTGTGACGGGGAGGTGACGCTATGAGCGGAATTTACGGTCGCTGTTGCGACTGTGGGCCGTCACAGCCGACCGCTGTGGGAGGGGCAGATACAAAAGACTTAGCAATACCTTTGGACAACAGAAGTCTTTTGAAAGTGACCTAAATGCATGAATAAAATGTCTGGAGTAATATGGTTCAGAATGGTTTATCTATCAGGAGTACTATTAAGTGGTCTACTTGGCTAGTTCGGATCACGAATGTGAAAGTTCAGAACCACTGAAGTCGACTGAGCAGGGGAAAGGTAAGTAAATTAGCATATATGAAAGTCTGGTTAGTAATCAGCATACAGGTTGTAATCAAAGATGAGAGATTAATCCAGATACAGAAACAGGAAAATAAAGTAATGAAAAAAGAAAATATACCTTAAGAAATAGAGAGAAAGAGAGTTGTCAATAAGGAAAAAAGAAATAGCGAGGAAAGAAAACGGGAGAGGTTCAGTGATAAACAGACGAGAACGGACAGAGGGTGTCCACTATCGTCAGTGAGGCAGGAAAAACAGGGTTGACTGCTTCTCCGGTTGTCCCAGATGATGATGGCTGTTATCATAACAAGATGACCTCTCGATATCAATAACATCCCTGTGAGAACTACGTTCATGTTATCCCCAGTCCACCTGCCAATTGTAAGTTGTTTGAGACATCTAATCACTTTCATTAGTTAAGAAAAATATCATATTTCATTATTGTCATTATCGACTCAGTTACAGATACCTACAAACCTCAAAACATTTTCTAATAATTCTAGCCAAACATATATTAATAAAAAAATCAGGAAATGAAATATTGGTTATAATCACAATTAGTACATCCAATCACTGATCATCAACACCTTTCAGAACGCCCACACGGGTCTGAGTACTTAAGTAAATGCGTAATTAATTAGAATAAGAAATTTGCGTAAAGTCCCCCCCCAAGTCCGGCGTAAGATCCTGCGTGGCACACAGCGTAGCCAGACTTCATCGTGCACACGGCGGTAAGTTCCCTCGTAATCGGCTCCAACAACTTTATCGGAGGAACATTTTGTTCTGCCTTGTTAGCGGGACGGTCTAGTCTGGGGAGGTGATTACAGTGCACGGTGTGTGTGTGTGTGTGTGTGTGTCCTTGTTACGCTCCTGGTAAACAGTTGAGGTTGTTGGAGAAGGTGACAGTGCCTGGTTGAGTTTACTGGTGGGTTGTGAGAGGTGGTTGATTAATAACCCCGGCGGTGGGGTCTGTGTTGTCCGCGTGGTTGTCTCTCTTTCATGTCGCGATCGTTCGAGGCGTCGCATTCGGCGGCTCTGCACTCACAGGTTTCGCCTTGGATGAGTTATCTTTTATTCTAAACGTTATAAAGAGGACGAGTTACAATGTGTTGTGAGATTCTGCGGCGGAAGTGGACCAGATACCAATAGGTCGATGCCGTCAACGAATATATATCTTATATATATATATATATATATAT
>JAYMFT010211945.1:0-11494 GCA_038088735.1 Panulirus argus
GATACGACCACACAGGTATAGCAATTGGGGGTCAGAGAGACAAGCGAGCCATCTACGTTATGTCCCAGTTACCGTGGTCTTCACGGGTCGTAGGGTCGTGCTCACGGGTCGTAGGGTCGTGCTCCGAGAGCGTACGCATAAATGTGAGCGGTACGTTAGCATGAATAATAAAACGATGGTAATGTCATGGGAAAGAATCATTGTGCAATCGAGAAAAATAGAGAGACATATCTCACGGGGATGCACTTTGCAATGTGACCAGTCACTGGAAAACTTATAAAAAAAAAAAAAACGTCGATCAGGGAAGAGGATATTTCTATTCCTTATGGTATAAAGAACGCAGAGCAGTGGAACGTACTTGGACACAGTGTGCGGCGTGTGTATATACACACGTGCAGGCCTTTCGTATGGTTACCGAACGAGGATAAAAAAACATAAATACACAATACTATGTCAAGTTGGTTCACAACGTAATGAACGTCATTGGCATGTAACGAGGGGGGGGGGGAATAAGTGGTTGTTATTGTGAACGAGTGGGAAAGGAAGGAGGAGGGAGAGGGGGAGAGGAGACAGAGAGAGAGGACATGGAAAAGGTGCAGCCAACGACGTTACGAGGACAATATGAAGTGTCGTGCAGGTCTCTGAAGCGAGCCGATGGACGTCACGAAACGTGCGAGACAACGCGTGTTGCGTGCCTCGCCATCCGGTCGGTCATTGCGAGGGCGGGGGGGTTGGAGGGGAGGGGGGAGAGGCTCAGGTTACAACACCGGAGCAAAGAGCTTTGCGGACCCCCACCCCCACCCCCCTCCACTTGCGGTCAGCGCTTGTCGAAGGCACAGATAAGAGGATCCCCTTCCTCAGTGTCTGCATGCGCACACCAGGCGAAGTGGGTGCTCGACTCAAGCACCTTCCCTCACGTCAAAAAAAAGTGGTTGCTCGAGAGAAAAAGCGCTTGAGAATGTCTCTTCTTTGACGTCCCATGACGCAAGCAAGACGACTACAGGTGACAGTTTTTTTTTTCAGTCCCTACGTGGAAGTGCACCACAGTGGCGTCTGGCGGATCACTCAGCCAAATGCCTGTCACATATTTATTCCTCAAGCCTCCGGAGACATCTTTTCCCCCCAAGCCACACCGGGAAATGAAACTTGTTTGTCCAGGATGATCGATAAAGACAGTCGAGGGAGAGATAGAGTGAGAGAGATAGAGAGAGAGAGAGAGAGAGAGAGTGTGAGTTAGGACGGCGAAACTTCTCCAGGAGGCGACAGCAAACGTTTCCCGATGACGGCTACCACCCTCCTCCACTGTGTGCCGGAGACATTGCAAGGACAGAAGTGAAACTAAACGCCACCAACAGTTCTTTCTATCGTAACGTCTCCTGTAACGACGCCATCTTGGAGACGAAATCAAGAACCAGAGACAGGCGGGAGAGAAGTGAAACGTTCCACGTACACAGGGCCGCATTCTCCACGCCATTGAAACCAAGACCCCGCGCGTCTGATCTCTTCGCGTGACGCGGGCCGCTCCCGAAGCCGTAATTCGTGATTTTCTCGGTCATTACGCGTGGCCAGCACATCCATCGGGGGCCACCAGGAAGGGTTGCGACTGGCCCTCCATTACTTCAGGTGAGGATTGTTGGGCTAGGACACACGACTGGTTGGTCCCCCTCCTCCTCCTCCTCAAAAATCATTCCTTCCCCTCATTACGACGGTACCAACAGCAGGAGAGAGAAAGAGAGACAGGGTCTTCCCACGTACAGGCAATGTCTCCTACATGCAGGTTGGCCGAGGCCCCCCTGAGACCCTCCCATCTCCCCCTCCCCCCTGGGGCTCGTAAGGGAGTGAGGGAGAATCTCCCCCACTCCTGTGGGGAGAGCGGAGGAAGGAAGACCTCACTGCAACAGACCGAGTGGGAGACAAGCGACCTAAATGATGCCGGTGGAGTGTGGGACTCCACTTCCCTCCACTCCTCTCCTCTCCTCTTCACGCTGGCTCGCGACACACGGGGAAGGAGCTACTTATATGAGTACTCACAGTACGCTGCCTACTACCCCCAACCCTGTGAGGGGCACCCACACCACGTCACAAGTAAGTAACTCGCCACCCCTCGAGATCCATCCTCTCCTGTTACAGGGAGTTACGCTGACACGCGGGCCTCGGCGAGGTCCACGCGAGGTTGGAGTCACACAGACCGTACAGACCCAAGGTCCGGGAGAGGTGGTCTGGCCTTAGGACTAACGAACAGACGCAGTTCCCTTAATACAAAGCGACGGAAGGAAAAAAGGGACAGCAGAAGCACAGAACCTCTCTCGACAGTTATGAATTATCGCGCCGCCAACTGTCAACATGAAAAACTACCCCCCCCTAAATAATATGTCAAGTGAGGACCCCTCTCCCCCTCCTTTCTATATACACGAGGGGAGAGAGAAGGGAGCAATGTGTCATCTGAAGGGGGGGGGGAAGAGTGTAATGAGTCCTCCCCCTTCGGCCAAGCAGGGTAGCCACTCCTGCAAGTAATAAATTCCATCTTAAGTCACACTCACCCTTCAGGGTTGGAGTGGCAGTCATGTGTACTTCGGGTACAATGGAACCTCGGAGTTAAGGAAGGAGTCCTCCTCATGATGTTAAGAGAGGCTTCCTCATAAAGTTAAGGAAGTTGTCTCCCATAAAGTTAAGCAAGGCTTCCTCATAAGCTTAAAGAGAGTGTTCTCATAAAGTTAAGGAAGGCGATCTCATCAGGTTAATGAAGGTGTTCTCATAAAGTTGAGGCAAGCGTCCTCATAAAGTCAATGAGGGAGACCTCATATAAAGAAAGGCGTCCTCATAAAGACAATGAGGAGATCGTGCAGATAATGAAAGCGTCCTGGGATAAGGAAGGCTTCCTCATAAGAAAAAAATATCCTAAGAATCAAGAAACCGTCCCCTTCTCCTCACCCATAACTCAGGCGGACACTCTAACCAAGTAATCTTCCCCGAGTCAAGTCCAGCAATGAAAATGGACCTTGCTCTGTCCTTCCTTGGTCATATTGAGAGACGTTGCTATACTTAAGCAAGAGTTCTCGTGTTGAGTAGAGAATAGCCTTATGGTCAGGCAGACGACGCACTGTGTCTCTGGGCGGCGGTGGCCGACCACCGACCGACCACCGCCCCTTGCATCACGTCCCCTGAGGGGTCCGACAGGCTCCGCGATTTGCCCCAGGAACTGCCGCGAGAGCCGCGCACGGCAAATGAAGACGGACGCACTGTGGGGCTCGGAGCGATTCTTGTGTCTGTGTTGCCTCTCGTGGTTTACGCTGATTTCGATCAATATCTTTTCTTACTCTTCTCAGATTCGTGGTGGTTGTGGACCTCGGTCATTGTGTGTGGCTGAATATCTTTACGATTCTGATGTCTTCGCTCGGTGGTGGTCTAGGTGTGTAACCCGTTCCACGTTGTTGCACTGACGAGGCCAGCAAGCTTTGGGGGGGGTCCCAGTTTCCCACGTGAAAAAAAAAGAAAAAAAAAATCATCATTCGTATTTGTTGCGAGACCTTTTTCCCTTTGGGGACATCTGTGGGACCCGGAATATCGGGAGGTCTCGGCAAGAGAGGGCGAAGACGGGGACCTGCAGTTCTCTTGAAGTCTGTGGTGGTCGGGTGGGAATAACAACTGGTGACCCCAGGGTGACAGCAGCGTCTCTCGCACTTCCCGCCATGGCCTGGACCAGGGTTGCCATCCCTCCGATAAGGCAAACTACTTCCGCCACCAACGCTGGAGGCGTGGCAAAAATTCGCGCAGGATCAATAATATTTGCCAGCCCGGTTATCGGGTTATCGGCAGCTTCCCCTGACCCAGCCGATAACATAATGGATGACGTTAATATTACCTTGTCTCGAACTTGGATTATAATTCACGCGAGTTGCGGTTAAAACGGCATCCGATGCAAAATTCTTCGAAGTTCGCAAATGAGTTCGTTGTCTGGAGGAAAAAAGAAACTATTTTTGTTCTTCTTCTTGTGTTGTCTCCTTTCTCGATCCGTTCTCCATCTTGCCCGAGCCACATATTCTCTAATCTTTCCCACGGTCGCCATGTTACCCAGGAGGCATCGGAGGCTCACCAAAATCTTGAGAGATATTATTTTCTCCTCCCCACCTTCTGGCAGACCCCTTTTAGTCGCTTCGGTAGACTGTGCAACCTAAGCTTTAGCGGGACATCAAGCTAAATCTACTTTCTCTCTCTTTACCTCCGTCTCTTCCTTCCCCATCTCGCAGCACTTAATCTTTCCAGCATGAAGGTCAGGACCTATTGGGGTGTGGTGTTGTCTAAGGTCGCACGACCATATCACGGATCCGGACGGAGGTCGCACACTATTCCCGTGAGGAAGCAGCCTGTGATCCGGACACGATCGTTACGGGTCACGTACAAGTGGTCAGGCGCTGTCCGCGGGTGACACAGCGGTACCCTAACTCAGCCAGACAGATGATACGTCGCTCCCAAAGTTAATAGCTGCTAATTCTACATCCACCTTCTTTTCATCAGCTGTAATCTATCGGGTTCCGGATGTCTTCAGACCTTGACACGCGAAACTTAACCTTGTCGCCTACACGCATATCATTTCTGGACACTCCATCCACCAACACGCCAGGCTGACCCTGGGACAGCTCCTCCGCCCACGCTGCTGCCTCTTGCCCCACCATCAATCAATCACCGTTCGGGGTTTTTGAATTTGAAGGGTCTGCCAGGGTCAGTACGCCCTCGCAAAAGGGATGCGTCCCGACGATCCGACCGGCACATGTGGACGGGCCTCAAAGACGCGACTTGCCTTCCGATGCTTTTGTGCATCGCGCAAAAGGTCCTGGGTTCGAATCCTGGCTGTTGGAGGGCATTATGTGATACGTATATATATATACACCTGCCTCTTCCACGAAATCTCTCTCTCTCTCTCTCCCTTTCTTGATCCGTCTCAAAAAGCCGCAGGCTTTAGAGTGAAATCAAATTTTACGTTTTCTGCATAAAAATGTTGGCTCAAAGTATCCAACCTTCACTTCAAACAGCCCACTCCAGTTTTATGATCGATCGCCGGCAACAGATTCTCCTCACGGAGTCCCCAGCTGTGATGGTGGTGGTGGTGGTAGTAGTAGTGAAGGGATGGTGAGGGAGAAAGAGGCTGTGTGTTGGTCTCTCTCTCTCCACTCTCCAACCTTGTGCTTGCCGACGGTAACTTCCTGACGGAGGGCTGTCGTAAACCTCGCCCTGACGCAACGTAGCTACGACGTTCAACCTCCTCTTCAGAAGGCTCTCTTAGTAAGGTCCTCCTCTCGGAATGCCACTTCCTTCAAGTAAGACACGGCTTCGTCCAGAGCGTAACTTGTGCTGCGTTGTGGTGTGTCAAGATGGTTCGATTCCAGCTATTTGAAAATAGAAATCGTATTTATAATAATAATAATAATAATACTAATAATAATAATGATAATAATAATAATAATAATAAAGGAACCTCGTCTCCCGATGGCAAGGTCGGAGTCAGGTTTTGGAGGGGAACCAGAAGGGTAGAGTACGTCTCCTCCCGAAGGAACCATGAATGATCACGTTGGTTACTTGCGGCACTCCTCTTATTTCCAGATCGCAAGGGGAATAGCCAGAGACACGCGACGGCTGGACAAGCCGAGCAAGGGAGGCACGTCTCGTCATTCACTGCTGGAAAACAGTCGCGAAAAAGCAGCAATAGCAGAAGTTGGCTTCATCGCCAACACCACCGCTCTGGACTGACAGATAGAGAGAGTCCTTTTCCCACAGTGTTTCCAGTACGGATCTGGAAGGACACGCTCTCACCCCGTTACAAGCGTCCCCCGTAGGATCGACCCGGCCCGACCCCGCGCAATCGAGAATAATAATCAGGTTCTCCCCAACCCTACCTCCCTCCGTCAAGTACCCCCCCCCCCCTCTCCCTCCCCCAACTGCCCACGTACACCCCCGTCCACTGGTCCTCTACGAGTACTGGATGGATTTAAGTCACCGAATCCACTACTCCATTTGTGTGCCTCGGCCCCGTTGTTTCTTGCTCTCACTCATACGCTCAAATGAGAGGGCTCGGTTGGCTCGGCTACTCCCGAAGGCACGCACGTCCGCGAGTACCAGACGCCAAAAAGGAAAAGAAAAAGAAATAATAGCTCGCGTTCTGCAACATGGCTGCTTATTCGACTTGACTTGGAACAGGTCTCGATCCACATGATTTACGTCTCCTCGTTAGTGCCTCCACCTCCCTCACACTGAGGTATTCTAAAAGATCATTAGCATAACTTGTACGTTCCTTGGGTATGGTCTGACAACTCCACCATCATCATACGATCCCAAAAATGCGAAAGCTTTCTATTTTTCTTTAAAACAAATTTTTGGAAACCGCAAAACGCAAGAATGCCTGACCCATAAAACGTATGAAAAATTCAAATAGCACTTGGGTCTTCATTTACTTGGCGTATTCCCAAATACATTTCTGGTTAAAGGAGAGAAAAACATCAAAATGTCTCAGTCTTAAACCACACATATCGAAGGGAACCAGTGCAGTGCTTGGGGGAAGACATATGGTAATTTTTTCATGGAATCATTCAAATGCATTTATCGAGGGGGCAGCTCGACACGAAGAGCAGTTGACCAAATCGTTCGTCTTCAACCCGAAGGACATTAGAACTCACAGTCCCCCACGCAGCAATGTAAACAGGGTTATAAATTCCCATAATGAGTGTAAACAACGCTGATTAATGCGAGGAGGATGAGACCCTCCCTCCCTCCCTAACACCCCGCTCCCCCAAGTGTCAATAAAGACGATCGTGATCAATTTCAGTTCAGTTCCAATACTTTATTAGTTGTTAAGAGGAATCTGGATACTAGTGATCTCGGATTCCGTTACCTAAAAGCAACTCGGTCGTAAATTAACGAAGCGAACACACAGCTCTCTACTAACGTTTGAGGATGGTGGTGTTTTTCTTTCTTTTTAAAGGGACATTCAATTTAAACGTTCATTCTAAAGATGGGACTTTAAACTGGGTAGTTTACACTGACTCTTATATTCATTCTATCTAAGCCACATCTAAATAGGGGACATACTAGGTATAATATAGGACAGGATTATGTCTATAATTTAAAACAAATAATTTCCTTTGTTATGGGAGTCATAGTTTTCTTTAAAGGATTAATGGCTTTGTTTATAAGATTAATGGCTAAGAAATCAAAAAATCAAAAAATCTATGGTTCCTAAAATTCTTACAGTCTACTACAGACACCTTCTACAGACAACACCAATATCATCAATAGAGATTCCATTTTCTTTCTAACCATCTACAAAAGCAATGTAACCACACCTCGTTTTCTTTCCATCTAACAGCAGTTATGGTACCATACAGGACCAGGGGGGAGGGGAGGAGAGGGGGTTTGAACAAGAGGAGGAGAAGGAGTAGGCGGGTGGGTGGCGTCTACTACCACCCTCAGCTAAACCACGTCTGGCTAAACTACGGCAGCCTGACCTAATAACAACAACGCCACCAGTCAAACAAAAGCACGCCTTCTCGGCTCAAACAACTACCCAGTCTAAGTGTGGCAAACTACGCGACAGCCCAGCACCGGGGAAATGACACCGACTAAACATGATTCAAACAATAGCTTCTCTTATTACGTGTTTGCTACAAAAATAAAAACACAGCTGGCCAATTGCCCACATAACACGTAACTAACTAAACCACCCCATTCAAACGAGACTGGATTGCCAAAATCTACGGCACCAATACCCTACTTACTGCTAGCAATGTCCACACAACTCTACGGGGCCTTTCTGCCCCCAAACACAAACTACTAACAACGTTACTATCTACGGCACCTTCTATCTTTTTTTTTTTCTCTTTTGTTTACACTAGCAGTGTTACCATCTAGGAAGGAAACTAACTCTACTCACACGTAAAGCAAGTCTACTGTGTTGGCTGGGCTACTTGAGGCTGTGTTGCAAGTGGTGGTAATACTTACTATCTACAATTGCCGTGTATTTTTTTTTTAAACCTTTCTATGGTCTTTAACACTGAACCTCGAGAGGTCTTTAGAGAGAAAAAAGAAAGCGTTTTTTATGTTAGCTTTTTTTCTTAAATGTCTTGTGTCTGTTTGCATCAAGGACACCCGCTCGGAGGCTACTAAACCGCATTTACAAAAAAAAAAAAGTCTCGCGTATTTCCTGAGTGAGAGAGAGAGAGAGAGAGAGAGAGAGAGAGAGACGCGGAAAAAAATAATCAATAATCAGAGAAATAGTTTATTGATCAGGAGAGAGAGAGAGAGAGTTTAATGACCTTTGCGGGAAAACTTTATTGACAAGAGAGAATCTTTACTAAAATGAGGGAGTTTTATTGACCAAACGGGTGGGCGTTCATACCACCCACCCACAAATGGGCGGGCATCCACGCCACCCACCCAAAGGGGTGGGCATCCACACACACACACACAAACTGCTTCCCCAGCAGGTTTCAATAACCAAATGGATTTTCGAGATCTGAGGAAGAGACAGTCTCTCTCTCTCCCTCTCTGGGGGGAGAAGATCAAAGGACCCCTGAGAGCAGGCTGCCGTAAGGATCTCTGGGGGTGGGTGGGTGAGGTAGGATATCCTGGGATTAATAAGGAATCCCGCTTCACTCCCACTTCCCAGGGTAATCCTCCCACCCCCACTTCTTTTATTATGAGTGGAAAGATGCATCATCTAACCTTCCCGATGGAAGGAATTTGAAGAATTCCTTCGCGGTGGAATTTTACCCCCTTTTTTTCAAAAAAAATTGCTTCAGAAAAAAAATAAAAATTTTGTACACTCGATTTTATTGATCACTG
This sequence comes from Panulirus argus, assembly GCA_038088735.1. Taxonomy (NCBI): domain Eukaryota; kingdom Metazoa; phylum Arthropoda; class Malacostraca; order Decapoda; family Palinuridae; genus Panulirus; species Panulirus argus. Next base: position 8,833 of record JAYMFT010211945.1, read on the forward strand.
GAGATGATTTTTCAGCCCTCTTTAGCACGACGGTATAGTGGTGGTCGTGGGGGAGGGGAAGGGGGGGTGTCACCTGACACATCCCCCGCCCCGTGACCTCTGACACACCCGTCCCTTGGAAGGTGGTCAGTCAAGACGGAGGGGATCATCGTGCCCCCCCCCCCGTCCAAGGACCACCGTACCGTCGCGCTCAACTGTCGTCGCGCGACCGGGTAAACTCAACAACAGAAAATATATATTTAGGTTTCCGCAAGCCTCCGAGTAGCGCGTCCTGTCTGCTCTTCTCCTCATAACTAGCCAGGAACATCTACTCTATCTATGCTACGCCACAAGACAATCATCAGTCAGCAAGTTCCAGTATTTTATACACTTCTGAATTATCATCAAACACAATCAACCATCTTTTTCCTTTTATTAGAGTTTTAAGTTTATATGGAGTTTAAGTACTTTGCGAGTAGTTGCAATCAATGCGTGTGTGGCTTGAACTCCTAGCTTTACTGTGCTGGGTGAACTAGTGGTGAGAGAGTTAACTAGTGAAGAGAGAGAGAAAGTGAGAGAGAGAAAGGGTGAGTGTGGGTAGGGAGAAAGGGGGCTGCTTTTGAGAAGGGGTGGGGGTGGGTGCATTCCGCGCTGCAAGTTACTTGAACGTAGCAGTTCTTGCGATTGCAAACTCCGTTGTTATACGCAACTTCGTCCGAGAAACTTTCATTTTCTCAGGAAAAAACAGACTGGAAATCATTGTGAAATCTATAAGCATTTAAAAACGGGGTATCCAACCTACCAAAAACCAGATTTAATCACTGTACCGTGAACTCTGAATGAACGGACATTTGTGTACAGAAGGCCTACTTAAGTGACGTCAGTCTGGCTGCTGACAGATTTTAAGGTATAACTGAAGCTCTGCTGACCTTCAGGTAATGGCTAGTTACTGTTGGCCGAGCTAGCTTGCTTAAATAAGGATGGTTACCAAGTCTCACACTCTAGCACACGGGGGGACCTACCTACTTGGCGCCCGGGCCGTCCGCAATTCTTTCAGTCACAATCTGTTACTTGGAAGTCTGGGCTCGAATTCCTAACTAACTCATTCCAGCCTATTCCAAGTCGGAGATAGGCCTGAACTGTCGCGTCTACAGCTGACCGACTTTAGCTCTCCCAAAACTAGTTTTCTGTTGACGATGAGGAGGGAAGGGAAGGGAGGGAGGGCCTCCCTCCCCTTCGTCATGAGGAGACGCTGGATTATGGGTCGGGTTGAGGCTGGGTTCCCCGGGGAAGGAGATGATGGACGGAGTCCGCAAGTCTCCAGCAGAAGGGGAGGAGGAGCTCCTCGCACAAGACGCGAGGTTTAGGGACAGATCGAATAGCAGAACCCAACCTCCCCCTAGAGGGACATGCCTTTAATCATCTCCGGATTTAATAACTGCTATCGTAAATTCACTATCCGATAATGCGGTCAACCTTTCCCCCGTGCGTGTGGCATTGTCAACACTGTGGATTTCACGAAGCCTGGCTGTGTGAAAAAGATAAAAATACCCTCATTGGTTCGAGAAACCAAAAGTGATTGTGAAGGATTCAAGTTCCTCCAAGACATTAGTTGATCATAAGAGATAACGAAACTTTGTGAGTTTGCTTCTCTGCAGAAGGCAGCCATACACAAGAGCTCTTTAAAAACTGCAAAAAAAAAAGAAAAAGATAAATGTGTCAGCCGAGAGCAAGCATGCCGGAGTGGAGGAGAAACATCAAGAATCATGAACTTGCAATACATGGAAAAAGAGAGAGAAAAAAAAATAAAAAGAGGTCTCTTATTGAAGGCCAAGATGCAAACAGCATTAAGTAACTTTAGGAAAATGGATACGAGAAAAATAGAATCAGGAGAATGGGTTACTGACAAAAATACATCAGGGACAAGTAGTAGAAAAAATAAAACTGGAATCATTAAAGAAAATGTGCCAAGAGAAAACATCATCTGGAGTGAACGCGTCGTTGAGACGCTGAAGAAAATGGAATGGCAGCTTAACTCTCAGCATAACAACAAAGCTTCATGACAGACCCCCAAAGCTAATCTTGACACCCAACCGTTGGGGATAAAAAATATATATATATCGTCCCCCCTAATGCAATTTGCAGGCGCTTTAGCAACCACCCCTCCAAACAGCCGAGCGAAACCATGACTCAAGAGATGCCAAAAACAATTACTGGTGCAAGTGGTGGTGGTGGTGATATTAGTAGTAGTAGTAGTAGTAGTGGTGGTAGTAGTGGTGATAGTAGTGGCAGTGATTGTGACTGGGTGGTTAAAAAAAGAATAAAACGCTTCTCTAATAGTGTAAACACACAAATCTAAAATAATCTAGTTTTTGGACCACTACTACTGCTCTTGCTAGAGGGAGTCACGCGCCCCATCCCTAGAACCCAAAGTTGGGCTCGATAGGGGTGGGGTCGGTGGGGGTCGGTGGGGTTGGTGGGGTCGGTGGGTGGGTTTTGTAATGTGAGAGAGACTCCTTCCATCCTCAACTATACCTTCAGTTCGTCAGCCTCAATGTATCCACTGTTGTCTTTGTCGTAAGCTTTCCAGATCTGTAAGAACGAGATCGTTGACGGGAGGGAGTGAGCGAGCGAGCGAGTGAGTGAGTGAGTGAATGAGTGAGTGAGTGAGAGAGGGAGGGAG
>JAYMFT010211956.1:0-25358 GCA_038088735.1 Panulirus argus
TATATATATTATGTATATATATATATATATATATATATAGATAGATAGATAGATAGATAGATAGATAGATAGGTAGTGTTACCAGCTGTGTCTTTGTAATGAAAGGGGAGAGAGTTTTACACTCATAGATCTCCATCACTTGAATATTCACTGTCATTCAGCTTTTATGTCTGCTGCCTGCATTAAGCATGTCCTCATTCATAATATTCTATTCATCCAGCACTTTTATACTGTAAGAGTAGTTCTTTACTTCTTTTTTTAACAGATTTGCTGCTTAACTTCATGTTATGTCTTCTGTTTGCAATAAACAAAACATTTTTCGAAGAAGTGTTCATTCCCCACGTCACGATCAGGTCACCCCTCACTCTTCTGTCTTCTAAAGGAAACAAGTTTAAATCCTTTGCCTTTCGCTGCAACTCGGCTTCCTTAATGCTGGTACCATCTCCATTGTCCTCTTCTAGACCTTCTCTATTAGCTCTTCTACTGCATTTTAAGGGGACTGCATTTTTTTTTCTAAGTAGTGTTAAGGCCAGACCACCTCGCTTGGACCTTGGATCTGTTTGGTCTGTGTATCTATGTAACTCTTTATGCATCTTGATAATGGCATCTGGGGCGCCCTCATGTACATATGAATCTCTCTCACTCGAGTGGTCTTACAGCACACACACACACACACACACACACACACACACACACACACACACACACACACACTATATACTATCTTATCTATTTACTTGAAAGCTAATTTAATCTTTGCCAGCAGACAGTTTGTCTTCTTAACTGTTCTCCTGTAGTGGGACTTTGGAGACTGGTGAGGGATGATTGTTGACTCCCAAGTCCTTCTCATACACGGAATCCTGAAGCTTATTTCCTGCTAGATAAATAATCATACTTAGGCCTTGTTTCACTCTGTCCCATGTTCTTTACTTTACGTATGGTCGGGTTGAATTTCATCACCCATGTATGTGACTAACTTTGGAGTCTTTTTAGATCCCCTTGTAAGTTGATGCAATCCTCCCCGCTTTTCACTTCCTTTATAAACCTTTGCATCATCTGCAAACATATTCGGGTAGTCTGTACTTTCAGGCAAGCCATTTATATACAGCAAGAAGAGTATTGGTCCCCAAACAGAACCTTGTAGCACTCTGCTGGTCACCCCTACCCGTTGTGTGTGTGTGTGTGTGTGTGTATATGTGTGTACGTGTGTGTGTGTGTGTGTGTGCGTGTGTGTGTGTACATACATACATAGGAGTAAAAGACGGTACATATACAGTACAAAGTAGAGGAGATGGGGGCAACACGAGTATAAGACAAGACTTTCTTTCTGTAACACACACACACACACACACACACACACACACGAAGGCTGTTTTTACAAGACAAGACAATCAAACTGCTCTTTAAACCAACCAACAAACAGACAGACGGACTGCACCACCAGAGGCGCAACCCATTAAGGCCTCACGTTTCAGCACAAGAGAGTTCGAATATCGCTCTGAACGCTGATCTTTTTTTTTTTTTTGATATGTTGAAGGCTCCAGTCACAGACAAAAGTCCACATCAAGGCCGGGCCTTAATTGAAATATAAAGAGGATTAAGAAACGGGAAAAGAAAAGAAGGGAAAGTATTCACGAATTTTTGAGAAAGTGAATTGCTGAGCAGATTTACATATTCTTGTCAGGATAAACTTTTATTTAACATACAACCCAGTCGTGGGCCAATCAGGCCTCCTATTGTCTGTCTTTCTCATGTAAACTCATGTAAACTCGACCCTGAGCGGCCCGTGAATGCGTCACGGTCAGGAACGCTGACCGCTACATCACGGGAGTCCATAATTTATATGCTAAACTATCAAAAGTTAATCTAAATACCAAGATTCCTTAAGTAGTGAAAAAAAAAAGATACGGCGGTCCCTTCACTCGACTCCTTCGTTATAGGAATCAGAATTCATTCCATCCTGCATGAATATTTCGTGATAGCAGCGCCATTATCCTAAGGGTAAACTTTGACACCCTTAGGGCTCTCAGTGCTGACACCTCCTCCAAATGGCCTTCAATACCGTGCACAGGAACCATACAGCAAGCCCCGCCACCAGCGCCATGCCCAGCAGTAGCAGCAGAATGGCGGGAAGGCTCAGACCAAGAACTACCTCCAGCCGTTCTCCGTATCCTGCGGGCACCCTTTGCTCGGCCAGCAACTCCTGAAGGTATTTGACGTTCCTTACCACACAGAAGAAGGTGACTTAAACGTCCAGGTCGGGGTCCTCCATGTGTGGAGGATCGTCAAAGCGCAGACCCAGGGGCGTAGGACAAAAGTTCCCCAAGAGAGGCACGCTCAGGGCGTAGGCCTTTGCGTGCCTAACCTGCAGGTTCCTTGTTAATTTCCACTGGCGGAGGATAAGCACCGGCGTCAGCAGCGACACGAGGAGCACTAAGACCTTGAAATAGAATACCACCCGAAAAGTGGTATCAATAACGCTGCTCAGCCTGATTTTCCTGAAGGTGATGGCTATTCTAGAGGTTGAGGGACGATGTTCCCTTAGTATCATTATGTATTCTTATATCCGGGATTGTTCAGCCTAGAGTAGTGATATGAGCCTGGTTTCCCAACATTTCTTTGTAGTAAAGATATACATACGTATGTTCGGACACCGCAAGTGACTCATTGCAGTCAACATGAGTGTCATCTAGAGTCAAACTGCACGTGGATTATGGCAGATATAATGCCACGCTGTAGCCTGCAGACGGTCCGTCACCTCGGCTGTGACGTTGGTGGCCTAACATTGGAATGATCTGAAACATCTCTCGTCATATATAGACAAGTCTGTCTTCCTTGGAGATTATAAATTCATATGTTTCATCGCATAGTTTATATTCATTACCTATTATTTCCGATTACTGTTTTTTTTCATATTTTTCTTTACCGAATTACGTAAAATTTTCATGTATAATGTGTGATGTATAGTTGATGTATATTTCAAAATATATTTTCGGGTTTTCATGGCTTGGAACGTGTCCAACTCTTGTAAATATTAAAACAGAGATTTCTTGTTCCGCCATAAGTCATTTTTCCCCCGTGCTGTGGTGCCACGTCTGCCTCACATACACGTGCTTCTCATCCCGTCTAGGTCACCGGGAGCTTACGCATAGGCAACGCCGCGCGCTGACGTGACGTCATTCGATTACCTAATTTCGGGTACCGGAGAAGTGCAATTTCCAGCACGGGCTGTGTCCTCCTCCCCCCCCTTACCCCGATAATGGACCACTCTCGCGTGCTGTAAAGTGAATGGGGTTTTTAAGGATCATCTTCGATTTTTAGGCGCGTCACTGGGTACCCGAAATCGATTTGGGGATTTCTCGATCGAGTTGGACTCTCTTTTTTTTTTTTAAGGTACTTGTTTGTCGTAGTTGTTCACTTTCGTGAGACTTTACGGTGCTTTGTGAGTATGGTGCCCACCTCCCCCCCCCCCACCCCCCGAGCCTTGTGAGTATGGCACTTCGAACATTCGTGTGTGTATGGTAGCACGAGCCTTGTAAAAATGGCACTTCGAGGGTTACGAGTATGGCATCTCAAATGTCAGTATGGCGCCTAGAGGCATGTGAGAATGGTGCTTCATATATATCAGCATGGCACTTCAGCGAAGTGAGTATGGCACCTCGAGCCTTGTGAGTATGAAAACTTGACCTTTGGCATTCTTCGTGTTTACTGCAATGTTATTTATGTGTTTGCTTGTCGTATGATCTGTCCGATGTCGCCGGTAGATTCTCTCTCTCTCTCTCTCTCTCTCTCTCTCTCTCTCTCTCTCTCTCGTGTTTGAGTGGGTTTTCATACCCTTTCAATCTGGCGGAAGATTTATGCCAAATGAACAGTCATATTCATCCGTACTTACGATACTGATTTCACTCCCTCTGCGCTTCCTGATCCAACCTGACGTAACCGTAGTTAGGTTTAGGTTAGGATAGGGTGGGATAAGCAAGGATAAGTTAGGCTATGATGACTTAGGTTAAGGCAGTGTAGGTTTAGTTAAGGATAGGTTAAGTTACAATAGGATGGGTTAGGATAGGTTAAGTCAGGGTCATCATGGTTTAGGTTAGGACAGGATAGGTTAATGCGAGTTAGAACGCTTGGTTTATGTTTGGAAGCATCTAGTGTGTTTCATGCTGACAAACCCAGTTAAAACCGTGGCCCTCATCTGTAAACATTGGACTGTGATGGATGATTAAAAGCGAAAAATCCTGACGATCTGAAATGTGGATTTTGATAAAAATAAAAAATAGAGAAAAAAGAAAATGCTGCGTTAGGGGCCTTCGTTAAATTCAGTAAATAATAATTTTGTGTCGGTCGGAAATGTGATGAGAGATATGATAGTTACCCTTAAATTTCAGTCGTGTATATATTTCATATTTTTCCATTCTAGTTTCCATCCGGTTTTCATTATATAACCCTATCTTTTTTTTTCATTATTACAAATTCTCCTTTGAATTTGAGACTTGTATGATACGCAGTTTTGTAGTATCTAATTCTATAGTATCTAACTCTAAGGCATTTGTCTACACGGACAGCGACCGTATCTCTTGTGTCTTATTGGAAGATTCGTACATGAAAAACAGTACATTGCCAGGTAGGACCAGTGTGTGGCATGCACTGTGGTGGCCTCGAGGTCAACCTCACGTCCAGGTTGGGTTCAGGTCAACCTTCAATTCAAGTAGCGTCGAGGTTAAAACCTCGCGTTCAGGTGGTAAGGACAGCCTTCAGCACAACTATTATCGAGGTCAACCTCACGCCCAGGTTGCGTCGAGGTCATCCTCATGAGTTAACATAATACCTTTAAAGAGGTGGTTTCCTAGAGCAGGGGTTCCTTCCTAACCTGGGGCTCTCGGGCGCTTTCTGTAACAAAGCAAAAAAGAAATAGTAGTTTTACCGCATGATTATTTGCGTACAGCTATAACTTCTCTGTAAGAAAAAAGAAAAGGAAATACTAAGAGCAGTTTGTGGGGAATGTGTATAGTGTGGGTTTGAGGACTTGCATTGCGTGTTCCGTCTCAGTTCAGTGCGTACACAACTGCTTTTGGGTTTTGTAGGTTAGGCAGCGTCTCTATCCTCGTTGGCAACAGGAGATGGTGGATGAAGAGTGGGAGCAGCCGAGGGGAAGGGAGGGGAAGTGGGTTTCCGAGAGGAGAGAACACTCAACGGCGAGATACTACACTTCGCGATGCCATCCGCTTGGCACATAATGTTTCTCGGCCTTTTCTTCGTCGAGGAACTCTGGAGGCAACAAGTAATATTTTCTGGAGCCCCGATCTTCTTCATCCAGTCTTAACTCTCCTTTCTTAAGTAGTCTTTTATTCACGTAAGCAAATTTGTAGAAACCTTCAGCTAAATCAAAAGAGTTCCATGATGTTACCGGGCTCCGCCAGCAGTAGGTTACAACGCGAGGGAAAGTCACCTTTGGTGAGGTTTTATCGCTGAGAGTATAGTCTCGTCGTAGAACTTCTCGATCCAAAGGAGCCTGCGTTTTCCCTGGTACTGGGAGAAGTGCAGCCGTGGGCTACAGGTCACTTTAGAATAGTCCGTGGTAACACCAGGACTCTTTCTTAGAAATTTGCCCTGGAGTAATTATAGATGAACGAATAGATTTCTGATTATGAACTCCTGGGCTTCCGTAAGTTTTAATTATTATAAGGAACTATGCTTCCGGAACCCTAGGAGGATGATTGCGGAATCCTTGGAGGATGTTTGCGGAACCTTTGGAGGACGCTTACAGAGCCCTTGGAGACAGATGATGTCAGTAACTGAGGTCAGTGCGAAAGTACAGTCCCATTAGCTTCCTCGTATGTTGCACGTTCGGGTCGCTCAGTCACTGTTGTTACAAACGTTACAAGTGGTCAAGGTTGACCTTTTGGAGATAATGGTAAGCTGTGTCGTCTTTCACATCCCTACTTACTGCAGTAATGCATAAACGCTGCTGTAAACGCTACTGCTTACTGTAGTAGTGTACAAACACTAATAGATACTACTACTTACTGTAGTATAAACACTAGTGTAAACACTACCACACACTGTAGTAGTGAATAAACACTACCACAATACTACTATTTACTGTAGTAGTGTATAAACTCTACTATAAACGCTACTACTTACTGTAGTAGTGCCTAAACACTACTATAAACACTGCTACTTCTCACTGTAGGACACCAAAACGAAAGATTTATGGCACGGTGATCACATCTTTTAATTCATAAAACTGGATATTATACCCGTATCATGACCTTTGATAAGTGGAGTTATTTCAGATGAAGTTTTCTGAGTTCAGCTGTTATATCACTTTTCATTTTGGTAATGTCGAAGGTTGTTATATTTGTGTTAATTCGTTGTCTTTTTAAAAGTACGATCATATTTGCTTTGAATTACCAAATATAATTTTTTCTTTCATCATAATGATAAAGTTCGAGTGAAATAGTAAAGTGTGTTACAATTTTCGGTCCATCAGCTGGGTATTTTCAGCAATGATTTACGTGATTTTTTTTTTCCAAATGTGCACTGGTTTAGATTCCTACATTAAAGTATATTATGTGATCCATTTATTCAGATCATTTTATCATCAAGTTAGTGACTTAGGGTCATTCACCTTGCCTTTTCAGTGTGCGGCTCTTAGCGACCGCTGTTCTAGATCTAGGACAACTTGAGGGCCACCGACCTAAATGAAAGAGTTTGGGGACTTAAGTTCATTCACCCATCGGTTCCAAGGTGCTGCCCTAGGGGACCGCTGTCCTAGACCGAGGGCAGCCTGAGGACCTCTGTCCTAGAACGACCCTTCAACACGGGTATAAGATAGTGATCGCAGCTTTACGACCTTTGAGCTCATACGATACGACACTTGAGCCCGACGGCACGACCCTTGAACCCGACGGTACGACCCTTGAACCCGACGGTACGACCCTTGAGCACGGCTTTACGACCTTTGGGTATGATGGCCTGGCCTCTTGACCTCTAGATAACCGACGATAGCCACCTGATTCATCCCAAGTCGTTATACTTACTGCTGCGCCAACACTGTGATAATCATGTAACCTGAACAACACCTCACGCCGGTGGCATCGTATTTTGCCATGATATCCTTAAGTTATCGCCCCCACCACTGTCGCCACCAGTCAGCATTTATCATCTGCATCTTTCGCACAGTCGCAGACATCGTCTTGACGTTGATCACTGCCAGTAACATCATCACGATCATAAACCGTGTCGTGACTAGTTGCAGGGGCCTCGTCACCATCTTCATCACAGTCAACAGCAGCAGCAGCAGCAGAACTAACCACGGATGATCACCGTCCTTCCTGCTCTTCCACTCACGAGTAATCAGGGTGTCCTTGTGTTCCCCGGCAGGGCGTCTTGTGCCTGTAGCCCGCGTTCACCGCGGCAGCGAGTGCCAACAGAGGTCGCTGGCATTAAGGGGTCACTGGCACCACAGATGGCTGGCACCAAAGGTCATCTGCACCACAGGTCGCCTGCACAGTCATTCCTGGTGGTCACTGTATTTACCGTGTTCTCTGCTCCCATGGTGTCCCCTCCACTGTTCACTCTTCATATTCCATCTTTTCCGTCCTCTTCCTCTTTCTCCTCCTCCTCCTCGTCCACATCCTCTTTTCTGCCCCCTTCCTTGTTCACAACTCCAATTCTTCCTTACTCCTCCCACGTGTGCTCTCTTCACTTGGCTAGCACTCCTTGCCCCACTCCCTTTCCTCCCCCTGTTTTTCAATGAATACCTTTATCACCAATCGTCTCTCATCCCATCCTCTCTTTTTCTCCTGTACCCTCTTCCCTCATCTGTACTCCATCTATCTACCCTCCTCCATTTTCCATCCTATTATTTCCATCCCTATCTCAGACCCACCCTCCTCTTTCCCCCGTCCATCTTCTTCGATTTTTCTACTTCAAATAACGTCTTCCCTCTATCGTTAGCATAACTCGGGATATACTGGACTGCATAAAGTCCTGCTCGAGCCATAAACGGTGATAACGCAACCTGGTAGCCCTCCTTATAGGTAAACAATGCAATTATCCAGCCGGGTATCGGGTAATATATATGCAGATGTGTTCCATTAAGTTATAACTGCAGGTGGTGAGCCCTCCTGCCAGCCTCTCTCCCGATCTGTGGATGAAAAGCAAGCCTCCTCCCGTATAATTGTCTGCACCTCCTCCTTGCTAGAGTAGTCCCTCCATCGTCCCGTCTCCGTCCGTTAGTCTGGACAAGTTCACCTGAAGAATGAGTCTCCTCAACGTCTGTCAGTTAGACTAGTTCCCCTGAAGAGTGAATCTCCTCAACGTCGGTGAGTTAGACTCGTTCCATTGTAGATTGAGTCAACTTTTCACTCCTGAATTAGCCCCCTAGCCAATTGAGAATTACCCACGACTCTCTGAGAATTAGCTCCCTCCCACCATCCGTCCCTTCCTCCCTCCCTTCTCAAATCAACCACCCTTCTCTTCGGGCCTGCCATCAGAGGTTGCTGGCATAAGGGGTCATTGGTATCAAAGGTGGCTGACACCAGAGGTCGCTGGCAACAGAAGGTCACTGGCACTGGCACTAATCCTCCGTGACTCAGTCTCCTCCCTTCCTGGTTGAGTTCTTCGCCTTTTCCCACTTAACCATCCCACCCCTCTGGCTTCCTCTCTCCTTCCCCTCTGAAGTACCTGCTAGACCGACATCGCTTCTGAAATTCGTTCCTGATTATCCTCGAATAAGTATCATTTTTCCTTTATATATATATATATTTCTTTGACCTTGCGCTGCCTGGATGATTTCTTACCCTGAATTGCACCCTCAGCCTTGAATTACATCTCCCGCTCTTGAGTTGCCTTTCCCACTGCGAATACTTCTCCCACACTGAATTATCTCTCCATCCAGAATTATTTCTCAACACATAAACTATCTCCCGCCATGAATCATCTCTCTCTCTCTCTCTCTCTCTCTCTCTCTCTCTCTCTCTCTCTCTCTCTCTTCATAACGTAGAGTAACCTCCCTGAATTTGCGTATCCCTGAATTTATGCACCGCTTTGAATTATCCCTTTCACGACTAAGCATCCTTTTTATGGAATTAGGTTCTCCACCCATCTCTTAAAGTTAACCTGCCTCCTCCTCCCTCTTTAAAGTTAGCCTGCTCCCTTCCTCTTAAAGTTAGCCTACCTACTGCCCCCCCCCCCCAGTAAGGAGTAAACCTTCAAATTACCCCATTTTGTCTCCTAAAAAGTATCTCTTTGTTACCAGCCTCCCACCACCCCCCCTACCCCTCACTTGATGCACTACTATCTCGCCCTCTTGAAGTACCTCTTCCGTGGTTAATTGCCCTCTCCTTATCACCCCTCATATGTAGTCACGACCTTATTAATCCCGCTCTTCCCTCCCTCCCTTAATTACTCCCCACCCCGAGCACCCTTCCCGGCATAAGCTCCCTCTCTTTATAGAAGCTGTCTTCCCCCTCCCCTTTGTAAATTGCCCACTCCCTAAGGAGGCTGTCTTTCCCCCTCCCCTCCCCTCCTCTACGAAGAAGCTGTCTTTCCCCTCTCCTCTGTAAATTCCCCACTCCTTGAAGGTGCTCTCAAATTCCCCTTCCCCCACTGTAATTCGTCCCCTCTTCCCCACTTTGCTCTAGGTTAACCACAGCCACTCCGGAAACCCAGACACAAAGTGGAACTGAGCAACAATTTTACATTCTTGGGAAGGGACTTGATTAGCGGTTCCAACACGTGATTGTGTCTAATTCATAACCTGGTATTGGCACTGGAGGAATGGACGTCTTGCAAATTGATAGGACGAACCTGCACTCGCTGATTGCTAAGGAGGCAATCCGTCATGTTGCAACTAACTGCAGGGCGCTCGTGGATGCCTCGATGAGAAATATGCGAATAAGAAAGACGTATGATTCTCAAGGTCATGTTCACATGGAATACGAATCGCTGTTTCTAAATCTCTTTGTGCAAGACTGTACATTCCCCTTCGGTATGTGACGTCGTGTGCCCTTGACCTCGTCCTTAAGGGTTCTGACGTCTTGTTAAAGGGTCGGTCAGTCGGTCGGTCGGGCGTGCTCAAGGGTCATACTGTCCTGCTCAAGGGTCATACGGTGTGCTTGAGGGTCATACGTTGTGCTCAAGGGTCGTACCGTCGTGCTCAAGGGTCGTACCGTCATGCTCAAGGGTCGTACCGTCGTGCTCAAGGGGTATCTCAATTTTCATATATTGTTCTGGTGTTTGAATGATTTGTTTTCAGTTAAGTGCGTCATGGTCAACAAAGCTAAATACTACGCCTCGAAGGCCCGTAAGCCCAGAACGCATACTTGATAACTACAAAGTTTAAGCTCCTTCCAAACGCTTAAAGTTTAAGCTCCTTTTGAACGCTCTGCCCCCTGGCGTTGCTTCTACTAATTGCAGAGTCCGCGGTAACAACGAGGACTGAAAAGAACCGCACGCTACAGACGACCAGCGGTCGTATAACGAATACATCGTGGAGGTTAGCAATTTTCCGAACGATCTGGTCTCATTTATGTATTCTCAGTATTTAGTGGTGGGCGACCGTGTACCTTGGCGGATTTAATAGCTGACGACTGTTGAATGGTATATGACACATTAGGGACATTCAGTATACACGGCGGGGTTATGCCAACGTTGGCAGTCCAGGGAAATAAGCGAGAGTCAAATGTCTGACATATTTGCATACCTTGATCCTGCTCTGGAGATATACATTATATACATTGGTTGGTGGAATTCTCTGGCTTGTCATTGTATGAAAACGTCACGTGTTTGCTCTAACACCATAATGGTAGGATTATATGTATTTTTGTTTACTCAATTAATCGCACTGAATACTAGAATAAACATGTAATGATTTCTCTGAAGGCTGCGTGAAAATTCGTGCTGGTTTTAGAACGTGATACCAGCGATTTTCGATGGCAAATATATGATTTTGTCTAATGTGAAAATTGACATAATATACCAGATTTAAGTCTTAACCCTTACATTAAGGGATTCAGAGATATCTAAGTGGAGGAAAGACGTAGACATCAAATTTAAGGGGAAGAAAACAAAATTTTTGCTTCCCTTAATGAATCATGTTAATTATTTTTCAAAGAACTACGTATTTTATGTCAAGATGAATTCATTTTCTGAGAGGTTCTGGATCCGTTTTCTTTCCTGGGAAACGTGAGAGCTCATTCCGTCGTCAGCTGTGGGTCGCCACTCGTGGCTCCTTGCATAACAACCCATTAACGAGACCCTCAGCACAACAGTCAACAAACCTAACTGTGCCTGAGAGATCAAGATGCTGGGGAGAGGGGAGAGGGCAGTCTCTAGATGCTGGGGAGGAGGAAGGGGGAACAACCTTAAGACGCTGGGAAGGAGAGAGGGGAGAAAACGCTGCCTCCCACGAAGGAGGTAAGAGGAAACTCCATAGACGTTGACGCATCGACAGGATTAGAAACTTTCGGAGTAACACGGTACAGCCCTTGAACTCGACGGTACCACCCTTGAACCGACGGTACCGACCCTTGAGCCCAGTGGATATGACGGCCATGATATTTGGGTCACAAATACTCAAGGTGTCGTACCGTCGTGCTCAAGGGTCGTACCGTCGTGCTCAAGGGTCGTACCATCGGGCTCAAGGGTCGTGCCGTCGTGCGTAGGGATTACACCGTCGTACTCATGGGTCATACTGTCGTGCTCGAGTCACACCGTCGTGCGCAAGAGTTGTGTCGTCGTGCTCAAGGGTCGTACCGTCTTGCTAGACAAACGACTCACTGCCCCTCATCATCTCTGAGCTTTGCAATCGCCGTTTCCCATCACATTCAGAGGACCGCAATAAAGATGATAATATCGTCACAGACTAACATCTTGCATTCCCAACTGTGTCCTTCCGGTTAGAACCACAGAATGTCATTTTTTTTCCACTTCCTCCAAAACTCTTAGGCTATTTTTTAATCTTTCTCTCTGTTCTTGTTTTTTAGGCACTTTTATTTTTTAGATTGAAAAAGACTCGTCGTGGATTTTTGTCGGTGGCCGAAGCATGCAACATAAATTCGATAGCCTTTCCAACCAAAGCTTCCACAATATCAGCGTCTTTTGGGCTTCTAAGAATTGGTCAGGTCTCCGGTATGACCAACTTCTCCAAGACTTTGTGGTTGACACAGTGCCATTACCAGAAGTATGCTCAGAGGAGTTCTGTTCAGAACTGAAGTGGGAGGGTTTAGATGGTCCCAGTGAATCTAACCTACTCGGGAATTCCGCTGTTAGCAATATCACTAAGAACACCAGCATCTCCTCCACTTCCGTGAGAAATGGAGTATTCACTCTAGCCTTTCCTCGAGCTTAAGTGGGACTTTGTGAGGCACCGTCTTCAAGGAATTCTGGGTCTCGTCCCATTAGCGAGCGTTCCCACTGTCTTGATTTTGTTGGGTGTTTCATGAATCGATGTTGATTTTGGAAACCCTGCGTTGCCCTAATGACCAAAGCTTCCTTAATCAAAAGGAGTTGTTGTCACTTAAATCGTCAGGGCTTCCTGGGTTTATAAAGGACAGTCACAAGGAATCGCTAAGAATATCAGATGTAATCATAATCCAGGGCTTAGCAATAGTTACATTGTTTTTATTGTCATCATCAGTCAGGGCTTCCAGGTTATTTAGCAGCAAGTCTTCCCATCTTCATCAAATATTCTAAGGTGCTCAAAAAGAGCCAGTCATTAAGAGATTTTTCAGGGGCTTTTGAGGAATAGTCTCACAATTAAGCCTTCCAGAGTCTATAATAAGAGCGAGTGTTTCCATCATTTCGGCTCTTCCAGGAGTCTCGAATTTTGTGTCTATATATCGCCTACAGATTCTCAAGAGCTATAAAGAGCTCTTATTGTTATTCCCACAGAGGCTTGTGTAAGTTGTTGAATTGACCTTTATTGTTTCCAGTGTCACAAGAGCTTCGAGAGTCTAATAAAAGGACAGTGTTACGTGAAGATATTTTCAGATCCAGGGTTAATCAGCAAGATTTTCTGGAATATTAGATATCCTGTGCAACCAGATTATTAATGTTTACGGAGACAGCACAGTGATACCAGTTATCTTTTTTAGAGCTACCAACGCTAAAAGAGTCATTCTTTCAGAGAGCCAGAGACTTAAGGGTTGTAGACGATTACAGAGGAGTTTTATAAAGTCGTTCAGGAAGTCCAGTTGACACTGTCATAAAAACGCTTTGCCTCTTGCATCACCAAGGCATCAGACTATATTGATAGCCAGAGTTACTAGCGTTAAACAGTATGCAGTTTCCCTACACACCAAGACTTCTTGACTTTAGCCAGGCCACCTTAGTCTTATAGAACGGACGTTACAACCTGAACCGAATGTCGTATAACGTGTTAACTATTATCACGGTAATTTTCAGGACGGGGCTTTCAGCGAGAGTCTCCCACGTAGATGGGAGTTAGGGGGTTTACCAACTTTCTGACGAGCTTTTATAGTAGGGATGGGGAAAGGTATAGGAAATGGCCGGACTTGTCAGGGCTATTGAGCTCGAGAGACGACACTTCCCAGGACGCGAAGTGAATGTATAAGCACGAGGAACGATACTTTCCAGGGCGCGAAGGGAATGGAGACAGTTAGGTTTTTAGGACGAGTAGTGTTATAAATGTTGTATTACATGGGAGTACATGAGAAAGCCAAGTATAAGAAGGATTAATAGTCTGTGACAAGGTTATCTGCCGGAGGATAGTACATAGGAAGGACAGATAAGAAAATATCTGGTAGTCTGTGACGAGTTATCTGCCGGAGGATAGTACATAGGAAGGACAGATAAGAGAACATCTGGTAGTCTTTGACGAGGTTATCTGCCGGAGGACAATGATAATAGCCCATACTCCTAATCTAAATAGAAGAAGGCAAGAAGACTTTCAAGAAGACCTACTTCTTGCATCCCAGTGGTTGCTGACGTATCCAGGGCTTCCAGGAGTCAAGAAGATACAGTCGTATGGTAATAAAGCTGTTTTCCTACCTCTTCCCTCCATGGGTAATAAACACACAGGAGTTAGAGGAACCGTTCTAACTCTTCAGTTACCAATATCCCGGAAATTCTAAGAAACTTTCATTCCCCCTGTATCGCCAATATCCCATGGACCTCTTGAGACATTGGTTGGGATTCCATGTCGTAAAGTTTTTTTTTTTTCCATCTGTCTATCATCATTAACTCAATTCCTTGTTTTCTTAAAGTGGATTGCGTACACACAATCACTAACGAAGCCACATGCGTCATTCCCAGGGAATATTCTCCTGACACCCCCCCCCAGGCCAATAGACAGTGCAGGGACGCCCCCCTGCTTTTTTGGGGGGAGACCTTACTGCTAAAGCAAAAGTATAATCGCAGAAGAAGAGGACCACAGTTGTCAGCTTTTCCAGGATGCTTCAGCCTAACCACAGATGGCGCATAGCTACAGGAGGTCCTTTCTTGAGACTTTACCCGATACGTGCGTTATTTGTAGCTCGTTCTAGTGATCCAAGATTTTAGGAATAACAGAACCTCAGAGCAGGAGTAAATACTGTATTTTTAAGAGATGCTGCCATGAGGATTGGAGTATATTCAGCATTAGCAACGTCAGGTTGGCTTACAGAACCGTCTTACATCCTGCGTTTCCAAATCGGAGTTCTGCAGATTTCGACCCTGGGAAGGCTGTGGGTGTTGTGAGGGGGAGTTATGTGAGCGTTTGCGTTCGTTTTTTTGTGAGAGTGTGAGAGCCGATAACGGGGCCATTCTGTGAGTCGTCAAGTTTACTGCCCTGCGCCTTCCAGGAATAAAGCATGAGCCGGCATTCCTAATGAGCTGAGACGTAAGGAGCGATGTGTTGCTTTGATCTGTTGCTTGAGGCTGTTGAATAGCGCGCTCGAGGGGAGGAGGCAAAGTCGATAGTACTGCCGCTGCTGCTGGAGTGCATAAGCCATCCAGCGAGGCTAATGTAGTATACTGCTACACGCCGGGATGGAGCGTTGCTAATGCATCAGCATTATGTATCGTATCAGTACGTATCGTGGTGTGGAAAAGCCAGAACACACAGCTACAACACTGCATTGCAACAGGTAGCATGTATCATTATCCGAAGCCCGTGACTCCACGCAGATATGTTTTCTGGTAACCCCACGCCGCCATCTTCTGCCATGCAGCGGGACTCGAGAGACCAAGCCATAAGCCAACAGAGTTTTTCCTCGTGTACTTCCTCTCTCTCTCTCTCTCTCTCTCTCTCTCTCTCTCTCTCTCTCTCTCTCTCTCTATCTATCTATCTATCTTTTTGTCTGTCTGTCTGTCTGTCTGTCTGTCTGTCTATCTATCTATCTATCCATCTGTCTGTCTATCTCCTCACTGACGTTCGTGCCGCCGATCTCTTCTGCCATAAACCAACAGACATCGACGGGTTCGTTGCTACTTGCCTTCCTTCGTATTCCTTTGTATGTGCGATGAGAGAGCGTCCCATAACGCCCAGTTGTCACATGCAATGCCATGTATGTGTGTGGCGAGGCGGTAATTAGCGGACTCAAGGCGCCTGGGTAGTTATCTCGTGGAAGGGGAGATGCAGGAGACGAAGTTAATGTGGTGGTGAGGTACTGAGGTTGTGGTGGTGAAATACTGTGATGGTGTTGGCCGAGTTTACTGTGGTGGTGGTGGTAGTGGTGCCATAACAGGTGTGCCGGCGATCTCTTGGCTCTCAAGGTTTACATCATGGTGGGCTTTGCCACAGTAGCAGCTGCTCGGTTACATGTACCTACTTACGTCCTGCCCCAGAGGGTTGTTAAGCTCACAGGGCCTGTAGCAGGAGATTTCTTTAAGGCTTTACTGCAATAATTGTATCAGTGGGAGTTGAGGGTGAGCGGGCAGTTGTTTCTGGATGGAATCTGGTAGATTTTTCATGAGTTTCCCCTTCAAGATGTGATATTGGTTTGGGATTGATTTTTGAGTAGCCTTATGGGTATGTCTGTTCGTTCTCTGGGAGAAGGGTTGTCACTGGAATGGGCCAGGAGTGCTGCATGAGTGGGAACTGGATTGGGGCGGTAAGTGTGGATCTTCTTTAACATACGCTGGGGTTTCGTTGCTGTGGATGTTGTGGTTCATTGTGTTAAGGAAGGGGTGCCAGTTTTCAGTTTGTATTTCGGTTATCAGGTTAGTGATGGTGTTATTTAAAGTCCAGATTTGTTTTCTGATTTCTTCTGATGGTGAGCGGTTACGTTGAGCGTTTTTTTACGTGTGCATCCTCTAGGGCGAGGTTTGGGTGAATTTTTTTTGTATTACCTTCTTTTCGGCATAGTTTGAGATGCAGTGAGAGATGACATGATTTGAGGACGGAGGACCATCTTATGCTGAATTTTTGGAGCTTTGTTTTTCATGTGCTGTTGGAAGACTGGCCGATGCCGCCGTTTTCCTGTGGCTTGTGCAAGTCTTTTTGATGTTCATGTGGGTTGGGTAGGGCAGGTGGAGTGTTACCAGGCTGGGCAGATGGTCAAAGGATACGTTCATGTAGCATGCTCCAGTTGGTCCGTGTGTGTGTAAGGCTGGTGAGGAGAAGGTGATGTCTGTCGAGGTCGGCTGATGGAGGTGGTGTGGGCTGGGTGGCTGGCTGGCTGATTGCGTAGGCTGAGGATACTGAGAGGCTACAGATGGTTTATGAGTAGTTCACATCAGGGTTCTTGGGTGTGAGTGCTGTGATAAGTGTTGGATTTGCTGGTCAGGGGTTGTAGTTGAGGAGTATGTCTGGAAGGAAGGGCATGTCGAAGGGTAGGTATGTAGGTGCTGATTATGTTGTAGTTTGTACTGTGAGGTTTCGATTTTATGAACGGTGTTTCTAAGGATTTGTCATTGTTTGCAAGCTGTTTTGTAGCGTCATTTGTCATTGAGAATGGTATGGTTTGTTTGACGAGTGTTTTGAGTCCTCCTCCGCGTCCTTGTTGTCTGACGTCTTGTCTCTTAAAGCTGTGTAATTGTAGAAAGGTGGACATTGAGTGTGATTCCTTAGAGGAGAGCTTTTTGGAGGTTGTGTTTTCGGGGTTGGTTAAGTATTTCTGTGTTTTTCTTTCCGATGCCATTGCTAGTGAGTTGCAGGATGTTTTACTTTGTCCCTCGGGTTCTTTGGTGTAATAGGGTTCACTTTGTGCTGTTGTTTGCCGGGTGTTTGTGCTGGGGGTGAGGAAGTCTTGGGAGGTTGTTACTGTCTGAGTGGCTGCTGCATGTCCGATGCCCTGGGCAGTCTTTTATGGATGACAGTGAAGTGCAGTGGAGGTGGTTCCACTGAGTGCGGCTGGAACATCTGATGGACTAGTGATTTTAGGTAATGGGGGCATTGCGCGCCGTAGTCTGACATACGCTGGTATTCCGGGGTTAAGGTCGCCGGTTTGCATTAGTAACTGGGAGACGATAGCCGCGTCATCATCTAGTACATATAAAAAAAAAGAAGTGTGAATGCGTAACATGTTTGTGTTCGACCGATGGTCCGGCACAGTGGCCGTGGGCAGCTCAAGTCTGCTCTCTGCGCGGGAGCAGGAGAAAGTTGTCGCCTTTGTGGCGGAAAGATCAGTGCTGGGCGTTGTCCCTCGGTGATTGGAAGACATTCTCATACCAGGGGATGGTTGCAGATTATCCGCAGTCCTCTCCATCGCAGCTCGTGTAGACAGCGAGAGCCTCAGAGCATTCAGGCGTTCGTTTTCTTATCATGTGGAACAATTGTTCGAGTGAGCAGCGTTGAGAATGTGTTTTAAGTATTTTGAGCAGATTCTTTTTCATTTCACCATGTAACCCAAAGAGCATTTTTCGTTTAGATGAATATTCTTTTCTTGTGTGTCTCATGAAAATTTTAGGGAAATTGATATTGCTAATTCACGAATTTTATAAAGAAGACAAGAGTTATTGTCACAACGACCAATTTTCAGGGTAAGATTTTTTCCTTTTGCCACAGTGAACAAAGATTCCATCCGAGAAATATGGGTGTGAAGAACGACAGTCAGCACAACTAATTGTTGGGTGTTTAAGCCCTTGAGCGCGGCGGTAGGATATTGGGGCACGCCAGTACGACCCTTGAGAACGACATTAGATAGAAGATCTGATTTTCCTTGAATCGTCACACACGTTGACCTCGCCTCTATAGCAAAAATATTTGTTTCTTTACCCCAGCACGTTTAAAATTCTGACATCAGTGAACTTAAGTACAAAGAAATAAACATATAAAAGCCTTGCATGGAACGTCGTAAAACACATATATAAGCTTTAGTAACATGATGCATTACAGTCACTTACCAATTTCCTCAGTACGTGAATGTCTGAATAACCCGCGTCTTGCATCAAACAACATCATTTCCCAGTCTCACGCTGATTTGTTATTTGTTACAGAGCTGTAAATTCAGCACATTATTACATCCAGTACATTTACAGATGATTACATTCGAAAATTACCGTCACAAATAAATCCTCGAGTGATTTATGAACAGCGTATTAATAGATTTCCTTCAACTGGCGGGGGGAGAAGTGTGTCGTGGGCAGAACAAAGCACCCTTTGAAAATATAAATCGCCGACCGTAATGGAACAAAGACACTGAGGGATTCTTCCACTGAAGCCACACATCAGGCAGACAAAAACGAGCCAATAACGTACTCTTTAACGGATGACCACACAGACAGCAACATATGTTACGCCCCAACCACCTCCCCTGGGGTCCGGCTGGAGACTACCACCCCCTCATAGTCAACCACCAACCCACGCAGTCAACCACCCTCCCCACCCCCACTTCACAGTCAGCCATCACCTCACACAGTCAAACCACGATCTCACACATTCAACCACCACTCCACGCAGTCAACCACAACTCTATAGAGTCAACTTCGACTCTGCCAAATCACCCAGTACCCCCTACAATCACCCAACACCCTACATAGTCGCCCAACACCCTAAACCGTCACCTAGCACTTTTCACCGTCACCCAAAGCCCCTATATAGTCACCCAGCACCCCTACAATCACCCAGCAACCCACACAGTCACCCTGCAACCCTACACAACCACCCTCACCCACCACCCAGCACTCCACACAGTCACCCAGCACTCCACAGTCACCCAGCACCCCACACAGTCACCCAGCACTCCACAGTCACCCAGCACCTCACACAGTCACCCAGCACCCCACACAGTCACCCACCACCCTACACACGTCACCCTTGTGTCTCCTCCCCTCCCCTCCCCCAGCCTCCCCCACACAGCCGGCCAGCCAATATGACCAGCCATCTCACAGGTTATAAACCCGTTTAATAGCCAATCTAAAAACGGTAGGAAGCGGGCACGAGCCTCGGTGGGCGTGAGTAGTGTGGTACAGAACCTGACCAGCAGCTTTCTCCCCGGGGGCGAAGAGGGTGGGAGAAATGCAGTAGGGGAGAGAGAGAGAGAGAAAGAGAGAGGAGTGAAGAAAGGAAATTTGATGAAGAACAGGATAAGAAGGAATGAGTAAAGACGTTGAGACTCAGATAGATGGAAAAAGGGAAGAGTTGGGTTTAAGGGAAGAATTATACGGATGGTTTGAGGGTTGTAAAGGGGAACGCTGGGTGGTTGAGGTCAGAGAATGACGAGACCTGTTGTGGAGGGAGTAAAGGCCTGTGGCGTGGGTAGTTCTCACTTACATATTTACTGCCTGTCCACTTAATTGACTTACTGCCCATTTACTGACTTGCTTCCCACTTACTTTATTGCCCACTTATTTACCTCCTGCCCTCTTACTTTCGTACTGACTTTATTCCTGGCCACTGACTGACTTACTTCCCACTTAATTACTTTTTTCCCCAATTACTTGCTTTCTTACTTATTTTCTTCCCGCCCACTTACTTACTTCCTGCCCCAGGAGTTCCAAGGCGTTCCGGAAACCAGCCATGTCCAACGGGCGGGACCATAGGTCACAAAGTGGTATGATGATGTGTGTGTATCACTGTGGGGGCAAAGAGCGGTGCACCTGAGCATCAAGTGTTCGCTGTCTTCCTTTCAGTCGCTGCATCGTGGGCACGAAGGGTCCAAGGATGTGGTGAATGGGTGTTCGTAGTGATGTATTGGTGTGGGTGATCTGCAGAGTGTACCGGGATAGTGTGGGTAGTTATGAGGAAGGAGATCAAGGGATGTTCCGGTGTTGTGTTCCGTCCGTTAGCTTCAGAAATAGCAGCAGCAGCGGCACGGAGCCATTTCAAGATTTTGAGGGAGGGCTTAAGCTGCCACCTTGTGGTTACCCCCTCCAAATGGGGATATGGTCCGAATGCCCCCTACCTGCGGGTTCCTAAGGCTGCGCTGCACTCAGTGACAGGGAACAGGACCTACTCCTTTAAAGTGGGAAGTTTTTTGATGAGACTGTACACTCTTTCGTCAACGTGACCCTACACGCTTGCTGTGTAACCTCGAACAGGCGAAGTCCAGCAACACACACACATGAAGGAGAAAAGAGAGAGAAAGAGAGAGAGAGAGGGAGAGAGACCTCAGCATGACAATTTTCTTGTGGTACATTCCAAATGTTTTCATGTATCGCGAAGAGAAGCTAAACGACCAATATGAAAGCAGCAAAACAAATTTTACCTTTCACAAACCGTGGCTGACTCTCTCTCTCTGTCGAGTCCATACGACACGTGACGAAATGTACCAAAAAAGAAAATGCATAGTAAAATGGTCGTAAGCTATCGGTTCGGAAATGTTAAACCTCCTTTTGACCTCGACGTTACGACCCTTGAGCATGATGATACGACCCGTGAGAATGATGGTACGACCCTAGAGCATGACGGTACAACCCTTGGTTGTGATATGGCCTGCCCTTTGACTCCTGATCAGATGAAAGACCAGGCATCATACCTTAATACTCCGGCAGATATTTTTCTCTTTGCTGTATTACCACTAAAATAAAGACACGAGAAAGTGGCGACATTAGTGTTAAACCCAATGACTCTACGGCTCGTTTGCGAACGTAATCCAAGATATACTTTTGAGGACAGATTAGATACACGCCAGTTTTAACTGCATGGCGCACGTGATTCATGCTCGATGACTTTGGTCTTTTTTTGACGAGAAAATGACAGATTTTCAGATGACAGAAGGACGGAGAAACTCAGGTTCTCCAAGAAAAGGAGAAGTTCTGGTAAGGTTTGTTGAAACGGAGACCTTTGGATGTTCAAGTTTGCGGGAGACATGTTTGTGAAGGGTCGAAGTTATTAAAGCTTTCGTGGACTGAGAGGAGAGAGGATGCGAGAGCCAAGCCAAGGTCGTGCGAGCTAAGACTGCGGGAATTTGAAGGTTTCGAAGAGATTCGGGGAAAATTGGAAGTGTGAATTGTTGCGAAAAATTGAGACGAATAAAGTTTTCGACATCGATTCGAGGGAGTTGGAGAGAGAGAGAAAGACGATTGAAGGAGAGAGAGAGAGGGAGAGTGGAAGATAGCAAAGGGTGACAGAAATGAGAGAGGAGTAGTGACTAGATCTTTAGACAGACAGACAGACAAAGAAAATTCCTAACTACCTACGAGTTCCTGTGGCTGGATTTTTCCAAAAGGCACAACTAGAGCGTAACGCAGGAAAATATAGAGTTAAAAATAGAGGCGTGTGAGTTGTGTGTTATTGAATGATGTCTGTGAAATGAAGAAAAAACGTGTGTGTTTTGATCAGCAGCCTACGTGTTTGTAGCGGAGAGGGAGAGAGAGAGAAAAAAAACAATATTTTGGGCCAGGGAGGGGACTTTGACAGCCACTGTTGTGCTATCCTACAGGGAGAGAGATAGATAGAGAGAGAGAGAGACAGACAGACAGACAGACAGACAGAGAGAAAGTTAGGGTGTTGAAAGGTAGTCATCAAAGAGGTGGGGTATGGGATGAGCCTGATCAGTGATGGAAAAGGAAGGGAGTTTACTAGACGAGGAATGAGGACTTGAGGGTTGAACACGGGAGACGTGGAATGGGGGACTGAGGGGAGTTGTACATAGGAGACGACGAATGGAGGACCGAACGGTGGGAAGGAGCATGGGAGACGAGAAATGGAGGAAGGAAACGGGGGGTACCAAGCAAGGAAGTGAGGAGAGCAGGTTAAGGGAGGTTAAAAGAGGAGAAGGGTGATAAGGAGGGGGAGAAAGGACAAAGAAGAGAGGAAGGAAGAGTGTGAAAGAGAAAAAGAAAATGGACAGGAGGACGTGAAGAGAGCGTGATGATAAAAAAAAAAAGAGGCGCAAGGAAATGCACATTGAAGGGAAATGAAGCGGAGAACGGGAAAATAATGGGAAAGAAAGAGAGTGAAAGAAAACGAGGAGGTGAAGAAAGGAGAGGGGGAGAATGTAGACAGGATGAAAAGAAACTGTACGTTCATTTGTATTTTATATTATATACCTTATTCTGATTTTATCGTTAGTGTGTGTGTGTGTGTGTGTGTGTGTGTCCTGGAAGTCTTCCAGACGCTTTCTGGAAATTTTGGGTAGTCTTCCAGGAGCCCCAACGAGACTCGGTGCATCTGTCCTTGGGAAAGCCTTTGAAGAATGACACTTGGAGGTGTCCTTTTGTGAGTTCCGGAAGAAAAGGGGGAAAGCATTATTCATCTGTCGTGTTCCGTGCGTGGCCGGGCAGAGTCACTCTTGAAGTGTTGATGATGGTGGAGGGAAAGGGGAAGACCCCCATACATTACACAACACCGGTCGACTGACGCAGTTCTGTGCGAGGAACGCCTTCTCCCGCACGCGAGAGCCGACGCGAGACAGCCGATGGCAGGTTAAAAGACAAGATGGATGACGGACGCCGAAGATGAAGAGAGGGGATCAGTGTCGATTATCGTACCCGCCATGTTGATTCACACGCACATTACACCTCTTGAGAGGATGCCCATCTCCCCCGAGGTGGAAGAGCATGTCTTAAGAGTAGGGAAGAGACGCGGCGGATGTGTAAGGTCCAGCCACGAGATGGAGACGAAGGGATGAGACGGTGATACGTATTGCGTAACGACAGTCGTGACAGTCGTTAATCCGACCATCAGCTTGTGGGATGTTCGTTAAACCCGAAATCCTTTTTTTTTATCTTTTTTGGACTTTTAAAGGACCCTGTCGCCCTTATCTGAAGAGTGACTGATAAGGAAAAAAGAAAAAGATGATTGACATCGTTTCCAAATTAGCCAAGGAACGTGGTGTGGGCGCTGGAGGAAAGACATGGAGAAAAACACGTGAAATGGGCCGTCACTGGATAACCAAGAAACGTATGGAAGTGAGGATGCAGGAGGGAGTCTTAAACGGCCGTGAGTGATTGGCGTGACAGTGGCAGCGGAATGAACTGGGATCAGATTACGGCAACGTGAGAGATTTATCGAGGAGGAGAAAGAGAGTTACGTGATATACTGAAGGCAGAGGAAGAAAATGGAGATAGGAAGTAAGAAGCTCTACACTAAATACATTTAATATTATTCATTTTAACCATTAGTATATGTGTGTGTGTGTGTGTGTGTGTGTGTGTGCGTGTGTCTTCACATGTCAGGTCTCCCTGGACTCCGTAAGAACGTAAACACGACATTGACGCAAACATGCTTGAAGACGTCTCACTCCGGGATATTCGCCTCTTTAAGGTCAGTCAGGAGGCGAGAGCAAGACACAATATCGGGTCATCTTGGAAACTACGAGTACTACTTGAATCGATATGAACGGCTCTTTTTTTTCCTTTTTTGTTTTGACTTGATATCGTATATCTCATAATAATCAGAGTGACTGATATCTTACAACCCACAGCGATCGGATTAACCGATATAACTTACAGCCCACAGCGACCAGAGTGACTGATGTTTAGAAACCCACAGCAGTCGGAGTCACTGACGTCTTGGATCCCACAGCAATCGAAGTCGGACAAGTCGGGTTCAGAAGCGCTTTAGCATTTTGCTCTACTTGCGTGAAGGATGATGCAGGGTACGAGGAGGGTGGGGAGAGGGGAGAGAGTGGAAAGGAGGAAGACACTGGGAGAGGAATGGCACACACACACACACACACACACACACACACACACACAGAAAGAACAAATTTGACTCGTGACTTCATTTGCTGTTAAATCAGTAGACCCTCATTAATATTCCCCGGACCATTCCATCTCCCACCAGAAAAAAGATCTCAGGCCGGGCGAGAGAGAGCCATTACGACCAATCCCCCGTCACCCGCACACACCACCACCACTCCATTTACATCCGAATGACGTGCTCCGTCCGTCAAACACACGTTTTTTGTTCACATCCCCCAGGAAACGGAACGTGATGTTGGTCCGTTCGTAATCCCGGCTGCGCGTCTTTAATTTCGAATCGGAAAGCCAGCTTCACGGGCCAACGTCCACCTTTACTTAACGAGGTCGTGTTATAATACAGTGGTCATGAAATTGTATGAAGTGAAGATGGCTGATAATTACTATCAATTTCGCTGTGTGTAATGGTCTGTCTCCCTGTGATGTGAAGCCTTGGACCTGTCTGCTTGAGTATTCCTATCCCAGGACGAACAACAAGCGCGGTCTCTTCTCGTCATGTAGGAGACACTAGGCCATCCATAGTAAAGGGGATTTAAGCTTATTATGTTAACTAAATGACTTATATATATATATATATATATATATATATGCACCTTACCTTACCGTACCTTCCTGGCCTAGGAGTCCCTTCTAATCTTGTGAGGCTCCTGCAGCACTCAGGAAGCTGGTCACGTCCACCGGTCGGGACCAAAGGTCATAAAATGTTGTGATGTGTGCCTCTGTGTGCAGAAAGTCATTATATACCTATAAACATATGTCTTTCTCACCAGACTTAAGGAAGTCAGTCTGTCGCCAGCTTTCCAGTCAGTCTTTTCTTTATCCACTAGTTCCCAGCCTCGTGTCCCCCGTTTTCCAAAGCTTCCTCCAGCGCCTTCCCTCTTCATCCATTTGGGATCTTGATGCCTGTAATCCACATCATTCTAGGACGTCCCATACGTTCTGTGTGATTTAGATAAAATCGTTTCTTCTTTACGGACTTGACTCTCTCATGGATCACTGATTGGATTCCCTTAATACGTCATTAATTCATTTAAAAGTCAGGTAATCGTATTAGATAATTTTACATGCGGACGTAATAGACTGCCTCGCTGAATTTTGAGCTCAGTTTGCGTTCAAGGTCTCAGGCTCATTTTCGCCGTATTTGCCAGCTTGAATATTTTAACCAGTTTGCATAATTTATGTCTTTACTCCTGAGTTCGTCTTCAGTTCCCGGGCATTATAATGCATTTCCAATGACGCTTGCACGCCGCTTCGCTTCCCTTGATTTAAAAGGAGCGAGACCAGAATCTACTGGGACATTAGTTAGATTTCAATACGCACTG
>JAYMFT010211957.1:0-11493 GCA_038088735.1 Panulirus argus
GCTCCCGCCCCTTTTAGTCGCCTTCTACGACACGCAGGGAATACGGGGGAAGTATTCTTACACCCCTATCCCCAGGGTCTTTTCAAGATATTTCAACTTTTTCTGAGGCCTCCTCTCCATCCCATCTCACAGTGATTGGGCTAAAGTGTTTTCTGCTGTGAAAACATTTTTGGACTTGTTATTCAGTTCCTCACACATCCTTACATCATCCTCTATTATTGTTTCTGAATCCCATAATCTGATTAGCTGCTCTTTTGCTGACAACCTACTTCTAACATATTTACGGCAAAGTTTTGGATTTTCACCTGCAGTATCAGCACTGTTTTTTCAGAATTTCTCTGTTCATTTTTTCTTAACCTTCTGTCTCCATTCTTTTCTCTCATATCTTGCATAAGCTGGGTAGCTGAAGTGTCGCTTATATCTTTGCCTTTACACATCTATTAGCCCCTTGCTTTTTGACATCTTTGATTAAATGATTCTTCCCTCTTTTTAATCTTTCCTTCTATATTTGAGGCAAGAGGTGTATGCATTCTCACTCTCAGTATGTAAATTTCACAGAACCTTTCACCACAATACCCTGGTTCCTGGTTACTGAACTCCATATCCCAGTTTATGTTACCACAGAAATTGTTAAGTTCTGTGTAGTTTCCATGATTTTATCTCCTCAAATCCTGTTTCATCCCTTCTCTTTTAATTTCCTCATTTATCACATAATCAAACTTAAGCATTACATGATCACTTTTTCCAAATGGTGAATCATATATGATATTATCATAATCCATGCTAGTCTTTGTAGACTTGCGAAGAGAACTGCTTCTTTCCCTACACGTCAAAGCTTTGGAACTCTCTTCCTTCTCATGTCTTTCCCAATAACTATGACCTGGCTCATTTCAAGAGACATGTTTTTCACTTTCTCAAAAATTTGTAAATACTTTCCCTGTCTGTTTTTCCCCCCTTTCTTAATTCTCTCTATATTATTTTAATTAGGGCCTGGCCTTG
This sequence comes from Panulirus argus, assembly GCA_038088735.1. Taxonomy (NCBI): domain Eukaryota; kingdom Metazoa; phylum Arthropoda; class Malacostraca; order Decapoda; family Palinuridae; genus Panulirus; species Panulirus argus. Next base: position 1,000 of record JAYMFT010211957.1, read on the forward strand.
ATGTGGACTCTTGTCCATGACTGGAGCCTTCAACATAAAAAAAGAAAAAAATATGATTCATAATGAGGTTAAAAGATCTTGAACTCTTCAACTTTCACATGGCAACAAATTGAGAGTGAAGAATGCTGTGGTTGAACAGAAAGTATTTCAGCAAGAAAAAATAGAATTATTTTGTCTCTGGTAATACAGATGGGTTGCAGTGTAGCAGCACAATTTGATGCATTAATTATGATATATTGCAATTTCCAAAATTACTTATGTTTTGCTGATGTATAGCATGGTATCATCATACAATGTGAGCCCAGTTGGCTATGCTGTCCACCCAAGCAATGCTACCCATGCTAGGTTGCCCACATCATTAATTCTTTGCCGGCATCCACTGGGTAAATATGCATCATTTGCAGCTTGTATAATTCTATGCTTGTTTCATCACTTATCAGTCACCACTGTGCCTAAGTGTTCAGCGAATACCCATACTACAAGTGCACCCATGGAGGATAGAGTGAAAATACTGGATGAACTTGAGCATGACTCCAGTGCATCTGCTGTTGCTCATTGTTATGGGGTTAATTAGACCACCAACTGCAATATGAAGCTGAAGAGTGAAACAATAAAGCCTTTGCTCAGCCAACTAATTTTAATATGAAGATGAATATGAAGTTGCTGATGTTTGAGAAGATGGAGAAAACCATGAAAATCTAAATGGAAGAAATGCAGGTACAGTAATATTCAATGACTAGGGAAATTATTAAAACCATCAAGCTTCAGGAGAAGTTGATGAAAGAGGGTAAGCCAGTTATGAAAGTTTGTTTAACACTAGCCAGGGCTGAATTCAAAACTTTACTAAGCATGTTGGTCCTGAGAAATGTGTTGCTGTTGGGTGAGGCAGGATCAGCATCAGCAGAGGCTTCAGAGTGAGTAAAGCTGGAACTCCAGGAAATTATAGAGAGAAAGTTACACACTAGATCAGGTATGGAACTGTGAAGAGACTAGAATTTCTGGAAAAAGATGCCAAAGAAGACTTACTTTATGAAGTATAAAGCAAATGCCCCAGGTTTAAAAGTTAATAAAGACCTTGTTACCCTGCTGTTATGAATCAACTCTTTTGGGACAGGACAGCAGAGGTCACTCCTCATACACAACTCTGTGCCAAACTTTGTGCTTTTAAGAATGTTACTATGGGTTGACTTCCATCTTATGGTGAGCAAATAAGAAGTTATGGATGACTGGAGATATTTTTAAAAATTGGCACCTTCATCTTGCAGTCCCTGAAGTCACCACATTCAAGGAAATGAACCTTGCCAACAAAGCCCTCATAATAGGTGACAGTGCCTCAAGCCATCCTCACCACTTCAGTTACCTTTATGGTGACATCTAATATTTTTACCTTTCACTCAACATAATATTGTTGGTACCGCCCATGAACTCAGGGAACTATCACCTTGTTCAAGTGGCTGTATTTGAAGGTTACAATGAAAGTGATGGCAAAAATTATAAACAGTGATACCAACCACCTTTGGGAAAATTTTGGAAAGCCATCACCATCAAGGATGCCATGATGAACTTTGGTGCTAGCTGGAAGAGTATTAGTAATGAATACTTAACAGTGTGTGCCATCCTCTTTGGCTTGAGATGGTGCATGATTTTATAGGCAGCAAGAAGGTAAATTATGTCAGGGATAGCATTGAATCACTTCATTAGGTAAGAAACAGCTAGGCTTCTAAGAAATGGAGGAGGAGGATATGGAGGAACCCCCTGAACAGAATGTGGAAAGACCTATTGTCTACTGATGTCCTGGAGATGGCAGAGATGGTGAAACACTAGGAACAGGAGGAAGAAGACACTGAAAGTGAACCCCATCCAAGGAGAAAGTGGACCATGAAACAGCTGGAGGATTTTCTGCACCATGCGAAGTAAGTCATCCAATGCTCCTATGACTACGACCTTGACATGAAGAGAGAACATGGATAAGACAGCTCACAATTACTCATTAGAGGCTGCTCAACAAAATTATATCAGCAGAATCAGCAGTTGTTCATGTAATACAAACATCATCTTCACCCTCTCCAGGTTAGTTTAAAAAACCACTATTTTTGTTTATGTAGAGTGAAATATATTAAGAAATTAAAGTTTGGTGTGGATTTGAACAATAAAGAAACAGTCTGATGTAGATTGTGTGATGTGATGGCTGATAAAAGAAACTTAGAATTTACAAAATGTGAAGAAATTTAATTGTGTAATGAAAGAATTTCAAAAAAATGTGCTGTAGTGTTGTGTTGTGTAATGTAAAATAACCTTCAAAACAAGGAATGATTAATGTTTGGTGTAGAATGAAAGAGTTTAGAAAAATGTGATGTAGAGTGTTTTTTGGTGTCTAATGAAAGAAATCCTTAAAAGAAATTCCACAATATTACAAATTGAAAGTGGTATGTGGAATGAAAGTTTCAAAAAGTGGGTAGTAGTGTGTAGTGTGGTGTCAGTCGAAAGAAACCTTTAACCCTTAAAGGGGAAAGACCTTGAATTCACACCACTTAAAACAACATGAATTGAATATCCCTTGTAGGATGGCCTGATTGGTAAACAGTAATAACTTTTAAGTACATGCACTGTACCATATTGTTTTATTCATACAGGTGATGTGCAACCAGTGCCCAGTATTATGGCATGAGAGGCTGAAGCAGAGCCCATTGTTGAGGTTTTTGAGGACTAGGGGCATGGCATCACAGTTGACAGCCATGCAGCATCATTGGCAAAGTCTGGGTTGGGTGATAAGTCATTTCATTAATAGGGTGCTGATAGTTGTCTGTTTTTTTCTGTTTGTATATTATTTTTGTTGCTTAGAAAACATTTTGAGTGTTATTTGGTGCATTATTCAGTTACATAAAGTTTTGAGTATTATTTTTAGTATTTTTGGCCTAGAGCCCATAATCCACTATTTATATGGAAATTTAAGTCGTGATATATTGCGAACTGATTTAATGTAGATATGATTTGTACCTATCTTGTGCTGTATCGTGACCCATCTGTACCATGGAATGTCCCAAAATGATACCCAAAAATATGTGGGAACCCAGCAAGAGGGATGGAAAGATTCTACATTGTGCTAGTAAACAAAAAATGATTGGAAGAAGCTCAAAAACATTTGAGAGGAACCTGGATAGGTGGTTAAAAATAGTTCCAGATGAACCTAGGATTGGCAGTTGTGCAATGTACATTGTGACAGAGGGAAACAGCCCATATACCCTCACGCATTGAGCACTATGTGATAGCCCTGCCTAATGGCAGAACCTTGTAGTAAGTGCTCATAGGATGGTAGGTTTTGTCTTCTCTGGTCTGCCTCTCCTGCTTGTATCTTTGTATCATTACTCCATTCCTAAATTAATGATGAGGATCAGGTACATACAGTCTTTGCAGCATCACTCACCCACATCCTCAACTCATATCCAGTTTGTTAAAGTGAAACATGGATTTCCCCCCATATAGTAGTGCTTTTTGCTTTTTCAATATACATTCTAATTTAGTTCACGTGAGACCAGTATCTCCATTCATACCACTCTGTAAAGAAATGTTTTGTACTATTTTATATGTTCTTGACATAACTTACAATCTGGGATACATCTACCTGGTCATACCATCTAAGCAGACTCATCCATACACCTTTCTAATGAGTTTGTCACATCACAACTCCTTGTAACACCTTTATTCTTCTCTCAGTTCATCATTCAAATTCCATCCATACTTCACAGAAATTGCTTACCCCATAATTGGTCAAGAGGAAAGTGGATTTCAAACTCCCAAGATGATGAAAAGTTCATAACATGAGTGACATGTAAGACTATGTTATTTTCCTGTCTTCAGAATATCTTGATATTTCCATATACTTTGGGTGTTGTTCTTTGGGCCACCTCAGCATCACAGTATTTTAGTGAATTTATTGCTTTTTGAGTTACTTTGATGTTGAATCACAAATATTGGTTAAATTCTTATGAAATAAGATATTGCCGTCCCATAATTTTTAATGGTAGCTGAGACAGTACGGATAACTAAATACCCTAATTATGGGGTAGATATTGTTGTGGATGGAACCTTGGAAGCTGAAGTTAGCTGTAAGGTAGGTGATGAGGGGGGGAACTAAGGTCTTGGTTTGCAATGAGGAGTTTGTGGAAAGAGAGGTTACTGTCTATTAGGGTAAATATGTGTATGTTTGATGTTACGGTAGCCCCAGTGGTGTTGTATGGATGCAAAGCTTGAGCTAGGTTTAGATGAGAAAAATTGGATATGTTGGAAATGAAATATTTGAGGACAGTGTATGTTGTGAGGAGGATTATTCAAATAGAAACTGTTTGTATAAGAGAGAGGTGTGGTAGTAGGAAGAGTATGTATGAGAGAGATGTAGAGTATGTGCTGAAGTGGTGTGGACAAGTGGAGAGGATGAGTGAGGAGTGGCTGACTAAGAGGGTGTACATGTTGGAAGTGAAAGGAACAAAGCAAAGTGGGAAACTGAGGAGTAGACATAAGAATGTAGTGAAAGGTGCTTTGAGTCATTAGGACCAGAACATGCAGGAGTGTGTGAGGTGTGCATGGGACAGAGCAGTTTTGAGTGATCTGGTGTACAAGGGGAAACTTGCTGTCAATGAACTGAACCAAGGCATATGAAGCTTTCATGGGAAACCATGGAAAGGTCTTTGGATCTTGACTATGGATAGTGGAGCTGTGGTTTCAATGTACTATACCCAACAGCAAGAAAATGGATGTGAGCAACTGTGAGGGAAAATATATCTTTGTCAAGGTTTTATCCAAGAGAACCCATTCTGTCCTTGCTATTGTTTGTGGTACATTCTTGAAGCTGTAGGAGCTCCTCGAGAAAGGGTTCTATGGTTATATAATAGTAATTATGATACCCTAGCATATACCAAGTAGCCATTTTAATGACTAGCCCCAAGGGAAGGATTAACTGCTTGTTATGGAAAGCTGACTTGTAAAGATAAAAACAAGCTGGGAAGGATTGTGAAAAAAAGCAAGAAAACTAGGTGCAGAGACCATACCATTAGATAAGCTCTATCAGGCAGGTACAATAAAACAAGTAGAAAAGATTATGAAAGATGAAACTCATCCTTTACACAAATGCTATTCTTATTTAAGGTCTGGTAGAAGGTTAGCCTTGCTCTTACAATGCACTGATAGGTACAGGAAATCATTTGTCCCTAAAAGTATTCTACTTTTCAATCACCTATCATCATTATAACTTTTAAGTGCAAATAGTCAGTGTAAGTGTATGAAATAGGAAAAAATAATAACTTATTAATGTGTGTATAAGATAGGAATCAAATTATTTGTGAATAGCCCATGTAATGTTTTATTTTTATATTTTCAAGCTTTATTAATTTCATATATATTTCTCAATGTACAAATCATAACTAGGGAGCTCCAAAGCCACAAAGAATTTTATTTTGTAAACAAGATTTATTGTATCACAATTTGACGAATAAAGTATCTTTATCTTTAACACAACCTTAGCCAGATACCTGTGTAATTCACCTATGGTGCTGAGATAATGAACCAAAATTAAATTATCTTTAAAACAATTCACAAAACAAACAATTATACAGACAGTTAACATACACCTGCTAATTATGTCTTATCACAATTTTGGCAGCAGGAGGGTACAAAAGTTTTTTCTTATCTCATTCTGAGGATATGGATGATGAAAAGAGAACAAAAAGCAATATAAATCTCAATAGGTAGCAAGTAATCTCTCAGAGCATTCAAAACATAAAAACATACAACTGCACATTGGAATAAAGTGGAGGCTCAAATTTTGGGGAGGGAATATCAAGCAATCAAAAGTAAACTAACACTTTTATAAATGACAATAAAAGAAAAAGATGTGACACAACTTCATCAGTAATTCAGTATGGATAAAATGGTATGTATATAAACTAAAAATATAAATGGAAAGTAGCTATAATATTGATTAATTAATTACTCAATTATATAACCCATGGACCCCTTTTATGGGGGGATCCTGCAGCTTCAAGGATGTACTCCAGTCAAAAGGGAAATAATGGACTCCTTACAGCAAGAAGTTCCTTCATGAGACTGTGCGGTAAAGTACTCCATTTTATTTGGTGATGATACACGCTCATTAACTTTTCATTTGCAGCATACCCACATGCAGGCAGAATCCAGTAACACCAGTGATTGTAATATGAAAGTCTGAATGATAAGAAGTAAGGTAATTTTACATGATGACCTCTGAAATAAATATGGAAAAGACCTCCAAAACTGCTTATCTGAATAAATTTGATGACTGCAATCTTATCAAAATCCCATAGTGTGTTGCTATAAACAGAAAAATAGTTCAGTCAGTGTATGCTGTATCATCTATGCTACATTATATAAGTGACTTTCAGTCACCTATTCTGGTAATCCCAAGAGGAACCTCACCAAACCCAGATATAAGCTCAGTGTGTACAAATCAGAGGACATCATTTGTAAGAATGCACCTAAGGACAAGAATAAAGCAGAAAACTTGTGAATGAATAACTGTAAAATGTATTATTAGTATGAACACTTCTAATTCAATATAAAAGGTATGAATACTTTCAATGTTCTTCAATAGACACAAATGTAAATACCAATCATGAGCACGAATATACAGTTTAAGAGAATTTATGAGCATCCCTGATACGATATTTGATTCAGACGTTTAGAACATCACAATGGCATAAGCATTATAATGGTGTATGCTAAGATGAAAACATGCACAAGACTACATATTTTTTTCCAGAAGGATGAACTCTAAAATTAATGCAATAAAAACATATAAAGCTGACAATAAATATTCAGCTATTACATGCAGTGCAATGCTACAGCCACTGTGCTAACCTTGTGCTGGGGATCTACATTGCTGCCACGTCCTGTGTTCATGTAGTTGCCATCATACTCCAGCTCCTTCCCAGACCCAAAATCCTGACCGGACCTCACCCTCCCAGGTTTACTGGTACGGTCTACCTTTGGGGGTACTTCTGGCCCTGCCTCATTAGTGTGACCATTGAGGTATGGGGGTGGGGCCATGCTGCTGCCCTGCCCTTGTGGGGAGTATCCCGCATGGGGTGGGCCACGGCCAGAAAGGGCAGTGGGGGAGCGACGATGATGAGGTGAATGCATAGGTTGGGGTAATGTCTGCTGAGGAGGCCGGTTACTATACCCTGGTGGAGGCACAGACGAGTATGGTGAGCCAGGTATGGAGCCCATGCCTCCTCCCCCTCCACCACCTGTACCACTGCCTTGAGTGTTTAAAGGTGGTCGGGATGAGTAAAGGTCAGAGCCATAGGAACCTCCACTGGCGAAGCCATACTTGCTGTCACCCCCATGGGATTTTCTGCGGTCATCGTAGGCATCATTGGGTCCAGGATGCTGTAACAAAGGGGCAGTGCAACATGCAGACCACACAATGCTGTGCAAGAAGCTTCATCATGCCATATATTCACTTTTTTAACATACAAATAAAAAAGCATGAAGTATTCAGGTCTGTTAAGATCTAGAATGTTGTAATATGAGAGGATCTATGGGATACAGAGTCTGAGTGCATGTGACAAAAAAGGGAACACTCATAAATTTTACTACAGAGAAAAAAATATAAGCTCATACTCCATAGTTTTAAGAAAATGAAATTTTCTTCAAATAGATGTCACTAACTGGATGTAAGAAACACAGAGGGATCGCTGAGGCACAGAGTTTTACCAATGATACAGACACTTTACAAAGGTGCAAACACAACTAATACTGCAAATATTTTAACAAATGTTAAAATACTTGATCAAAGGCACAGATATTTTATCAGAGCTTCAGTAATAATAAAAGATGTGATCTAACAGAGACCATTCAAAACACTTCATGCCTTTATGAATTTCCACATACAGTAGACTCTAGGAATAATGGTTCAAACAACTCAAAAAAACATAATTTTGTCTGGTAAGCTACCCTTTTATTATGTTAGAAAGAGTACGCATCTGTGACTAAGAATATGCTTTGTATAATATGAGTTTTCCTTTCCAGTTAAATACATGGATCAATTTTTTTGAGTTATTGCAAAAACAAAAATTCTGACATGCAATTTAGTTTCAATTTATCTTATTCCAACCAAGTTAGGGCAAAAGCTCAGATTGAGAAGGCACATTCATCTGGGACTCATCTGAACAAAGTTTCATACTCTTCCTTTCTGATGGGACTTATGTTAGCACAGTATATGTGAGTCCTCACTTACTTAAATGGGATAGCAAGGCCTTACTACCCCACCTCTGAGGTCCTCCTTCCATTAATCAGAGGAACAATGTGTAGTAAATTTTCCTATTTGCAATTCCACAGGACTACTGCTTATAATAAGAGTCCATGAGCACTCCCAGGAATAGAAAGGTCTATTTCAAAATCATTCCTCACCTAAGATGATCTTTACTATCACACTTGTTTAAGCTTGGATTTTCATACGTTTCATCTACTATGTGTTTGTCATCGGCAAGATATATATATTTTGGGTTTAAAAAAAACTTGCATCCTGTCTTTTATTTTACATTTCTAGTCTTATTTTTGAAGTTTACTGTGAGGCCCAATGTGACCACAGAGTCTGGCCAGAGTAACTCAGTAAAAGGCCATGGCAAGCAACCTAAGCTTTTTAATGATATTCATTTCCTTTCACCCTTAATTTTGAGAATCTGAGTTTATAGGTGAACAAACTTTTTCTTACATATTTGGTTTATTCTAGAGATGGATTTTTATTTTCCACATGGGATCAGCTATATATCAATCTGCTATGTACACAGCGCAACATAAGTACGTCAATTGGCCATGAGTATCTTTACGTGTCTCAATATTACTCATTCATTTGGTAACAGATTATCTGTTACGCCATAAATTTAATGGTATTTTTTCTGCATTTTTCTCAACAGGGGATCCTTTTTTAACCTGTCACCTGCCTGATGATAATGGTATCTGTCCCTTCTACAATGGAGCTTGTACAACTTACTTTTCCATTCCAGTGTTTGCATTGATTGAGCCTGTCTTGATTGAATCCCTTATTGGATAACTTACTTTATAAGGCTCTAAATGCAAACTATCAGACTCCTAAAACTAGGTACATCTCATACAGAGAAGAGTGGAAGTTACAATCCAGGACTTGCAACCAGTCAGTCAGAAAGAGAAGAACAATAGCCTCATTTCCTCACATCTACACTTTAGCTGCAATGTATAATACAACAATACCAGAGCCCCACTATTCACAGAGTGAGCCCCACAGATAATTCCATGGTTTACCTTGACTGCTTCACATGCTGTGGTTCAGCCCAATGATATGTCACAACCTCCCTTCTACAACAATCCAGTTCATTCCATCACATGCACACCTCTCACCCACCTGAACATTAAGGTTCTGATAACCTTAAACCTCTTTCACTCCATTCTTTCACATCCTTCTTCTATTATTCTCCTGACACTATTCATCTTCTTGCAAACAATGTTTTGCTCTCCCTTAAGTTTGTTAATACTCTCTCACCCAATCTCTTATATGCTGTCTTTTCAGCTCTCATGATTTCTCTTGTATGCCTCCCAATCACCCACTTTCCTTCCCTGCAGATACCGTCCATACACCTCTTTTTCCTCAATTCCACCCAACACTCATTACCCTTTCTATATACAAATTCACATCCCCTTCTTTATACCACAAACTCTACCTGCGCATGTATGAGCAACTCCCCCAAATTCATTCCATTCTTCGTCCATTCCCCTTGTTTCATTTACTCTCACCGTATGTTATAACTGATTTTACTTTCTCTTGGTGTCTCTGCTCACAGGCCTCCCTTTCAAGCTTGTTCACCACTATAAACTTCACACTTGCCTTTACCAAGAATTAATAAGACACCACTCTTGTTGCCACTCTCAACATGTTTAAATCTACCAACCTCTCCTATGCATGTCTACCAATATGCATATACTCTAATAATTACCAATGACCCATCCCCAATCACACTTGTAAACTTATATATTCAGTATTCTCAATCAATATTTTTTCAGCAACCAGCTCAACAAGTTGTTTCCAATTTTCATTTAAACTGAGTAACCATGCTCCCAGTTATACCTTCAACTGCCATTTCACCCTCTCCCACTGTGATTCAATTCCTTGCTGCAAAAGTGCTGAAGCACACATCCAGGTCCTCCTAAAAAGTACCCCTCTCTCTTTCACTCCTGCTAGATAATACCAGTAGAATATTAAAAACTTGTAATCATTGGAAGCAAATGTATGGTTTTGGATTTTTATGGATTTTAGAAATATGGGCCATAGGCTGTTGTCTGAACCTACTATAACTATAACACAGAGTTAATATACCTAATACATATTTTAAATGTGATCTGAAATATTTTATTTATTATTTTTTATTATACTTGATCGCTGTTTCCCGCGTCAGCGAGGTAGCGCCAGGAAACAGACGAAGAAAAAAT
>JAYMFT010211968.1:0-11493 GCA_038088735.1 Panulirus argus
CATGGGGACATCACACACCCCTGACGCAGACCGACCTTCACTGGGAACCAGTCACTCTCTTCTTTTCCTACTCGTACCTACCTACCTGGCAGAGATGTTATCATACACACCATCTACATTGCCTACCTGGAATAGGGGTTATCATAGACGCCATCCAGACTACCTACCTGGCATAAAGGGGTTATCATAGACAAGGTCCACACTATCTTCCTGGCAGACGGGTTATCATAGACACTGTCCACACTACCTACCTGGATAGCACAGAGAATACCATAGTCAACGTTCCTATTACATGCCTAGCATAGGGGATATCACAGTCTGCGTCGAGAACACTAACGTGGCTCGAGGGATACAAAAGTTGCTGTTTACACTACCTACATAGCATGGAAGATCCAAAAATTGATTTCCACATTACCTACCTGGCACATGGGAGATCAGAGTCTCTTCTCACACTACCTACCTGGCACAGGAGACACCACAAACTCGTCCAAACTACCTTGCTGGCAAAGGGGATACCACAGTCACCGTCAGAATGACTTATCCCGCACTTACGTTACCACAGTTACCACCAACACTATCTTCCTGGGACAAAGGAAAACCTAGTCACCGTCGACAGTGTCTGCCGGATACAGAGGATACTGCAGTTACCGTCTACACCACCTACCTGGTACAAGGGCTACAAGAATCACCGCCCACACTACCTGTCAGTCACAGGGGATACAATAGTTGCTACCCACACTACTATCTGACGCAGGTGATACAACGTTCACCGCCCTAACTATTACCAGGCTCAGGGGATACCACAAACATTACCCACACAACATACCTGGCCCAGGGGATACAGCAGTCACGCGTCTAATATACACACCCGACACAAGCGATACCACATTCAACACTCACATTACCTTTCTGGCATAGGGCATACCACAGCTACTGTCTAAATTACCAAACTGGCAAAGAGGATACCACAGTAACCGCCAACATTGCACATATGGCACTGGCAATATCACAGTCACCGTTCATACTACCTACCTGGCACACGACACACCATAGTTACCATCCACACTACCTACCTGGCAGAGGGGTTATCATAGACACCGTTCACACTACCTGCCTGGCACAGGGGATACCACAGTCAGTCACATCAATACTGTCTAATATGGCTGGCACAAGGCATACCATAGTCAACGTTCACACTACCTACCTAGCATAGGGGATACCATGGTCTACGTCGAGAATACCAACTTGTCACGAGGGATACAATAGTGGCAGTCAACAGTACCTAACTGGCATGAGGCATACCATGGTTTACCCCGAACGTTTCCATGCCCTGGTTCAGTCAGTTGACTGGACATTAATCCCAGTAAACCATATCGTTAAAATTCACTCTATTTCGTGCGCACCTTTCACCCTCCTGCATTTTCAGGTCCCGATCGCTTAAATTCTTTCTCAATCCATCCTTCCATCTCCAGTCTGGTCCCCCGTTTCTCCTTGTTCCATCCATCTCTGACACATACATCCTCTTTGTCAACCTTTCCTCACTCATTCTCTCCAAAAGTCCAAACCATTTCAACACACCTTCTTCTGCTCTCTCAACCACACTCTTTTTATTGCTAGACATCTCTCTTACCCTTTCATTACTTACTTGATCAAACCATCTCACACCATATAATGTCCTCAAACATTTCATTTCCAACACATCCACCCTCCTCCGCACAACCCTATCTATAGTCCATATCTCGCACCAGTTGGGTCATCCCATTGACGCAGCCACTGGGGAACAGCATGAAATTCCCGTCGTCACTAGTCGCTTTATCCGGGTGCCTTATCGTAGGATTTCACCAAATCAGGGTCCTCAGGTGAAGCAGCATATATGTCATTTGCTAGAACAGAGGTAACTGAACAATTTAACAGCCCATACTCGGCAGCAATGGTCGTTGTCAGGAAGCTGGATGGGTCGTTGCCATTACGCTCTGAGTACAGGAAACTCAACGCTGTGACCATGAGGGATGCCTTCCCTCTTCTCAGGATCGACGAAACACTGGAGTAACGTGGACGGTATCTGTGGCATACCCAGTGTCTGGTAGGTGGTGAGGGCGGTGACTCTGTTTCCTCCTCTACTTGGTAGATAGTGTGGGCGGTGTCTGTGTTATAACCTGTGTTATGTAAGTAGTATGGGCGGTGTCAATGTTATTTCCTGTGCCAGGTATGTAGTGGGAACGGAGACTCTGGTATCTCCTGTGCTTAGTAGGTAGTGTGGGCGATGGCTGTGGTATCCCCTGTACAAAATAGGTGGTGTGAATGTTAAATTTCATCCCCTGTGCCATGTAGGTAATATGAACGGTAACTACAGTACCTTCTGTACCCGGTAGACACTGTGGACGGTGACTGTACTATCCCATGTCCCAGGAAGATAGTGTTAACGGCAACTGTGGTAACATAAGTGCCAGGTAAGTCATTCTGACGATGACTGTAGTAACATTAGTGCCAAGTAAGTTGTTTTAACGGTAACTGTGGTATCCCCTGTACCAGGTGGGTAGTATGAACGGTGACTGTGGTATCTCCTGTGCCAGATGAGCAGTGATGACAGTTACTGGGTTACTGTGGTAACCTCTTTGCTAGTAAAGGTAATTTGGACTGTAACTGTGGTATTCCCTGTGTCAGACAGGTAATGTGGACGTACGTTGACTGTGTTATCGCTTGTGTCGGGTATGTAATGTAGACGAGTGACTGATGTATCCCCTGTGCCAGGTAGGTTGTGTAGGTATTAATGTTTGTGGTATCCCCTGAGCCAGGTAGTAGTGTGGACGGTGATTGTGGTATACCCTGTGCCACGCAGGTAGTGTGGACGGTGACTGTGGTATCTCCTGTGCCAAAAAGTTATTGTGGACTTTAACTGAGTTATCCCCGGTGCAAAGTAGGTAGTGTGGACGGTGAATGTGCTATTCACTGTGCCATGTTAGTAGTTTGAGCTGTGGCTTTGTATCCCTTGTGCCGGGTAGGTAGTGTGGATGGTAACTGTGGTATGTCCTGTGCCAGGTAGGTAGTATGAACGGCGACTGAGGTATATCCTGTAACAGATGGACAGTGTTGACTGTTACTGGGTTACCGTGGTAACCTCTTTGCCAGTTAGGTGATTTGGACGGAACTGGTATTCCCTTTGACAGACAGGAAATTTGGACGTTGACTTTCGAATCGCTTGTGTCGGGTATGTAATGTATACGTGTGACTGCTGCATCTCCTGTGCCAGGTATGTTGTGTAGGTAACGTTTGTGGTATCCCCTGAGCCAGGTAGTGGTGACAGTAGTAACTCCTGTGTCAGAAATTAGCATAATCTTATGAGAACTTACTAGTTTTGTATCGAAGGATAACATAATGATTGTTGAAAGTTGTAAGCATTGCATGAACACCCGTAATCTCAGATCAAATATCCTTAAAAGGTTTGGGGTTATCCATAGGAATTTTATGTCTAAGGTGAATATAGAGATAAGGGAATCAGCATAATTTGCTGCAATTCTAATCTTAGACAAAGAATCGCACGTTAACAAATTGTACAACTTACTGAAAGACGTCGGTACACATTGTGAGATTGTTAAAGACTCAACAGAGAACGTAAACAAAAGATTCACTTCCCACATGAAATTACTGTTGAAGAACACACTAGATTTTTATCAAAGAAACTTCTCAGTTACATTTCACTCCGTCTTATGTGTATGGTCTTGATCAAACACTCGATCAATAGTCCTCTAGCATCTATCGTTAGTTCAAAATAGCTAATAAGGATGTTGTCGCCACTAGTCGGGAATATTTCCAACTCGCACGTCAGCAACTTGATGGATCTAACTGATGGACTGAGGAAAACAGAAAGATCGTTAACAGTCGGTAAGTTTCGTTGTTAACTCATTGTTTACGAAGGTTCTTGTTGAAGATCTGCTATGTTTCCCAAGGGACAAAATGCCCTGGTTCAGCCCACTGAAAGCACGTCGTCCCCTGTACGCCTCATCACTATTGTTTGCTCTATCCCTTGCATTCCTGGCACCCTCCTGCATGTTTGGGCCACAAGCCTTCAAAGCATTTTTCACTCCATCCTTCCACCTCCATTGCTTCCTATCTTTCCTTGATCCCTCCACTTCTGACGTGTATGCCCTCTTAGTCATCCACTCCACATGTCCACACTATTTCGGCACACCATCTTCATCCCCCTTGTAGATACTCCTCTTACTACACATATCTCTTTCACTCTGTCATGTTTCATTCGATCAACTCCCCTTACATCCATAGAAATCAAACCTCCACAGCACTTACTATGAATATCAGCGCTAAATGAAATAGAATTAAGTAAAACGGCAGGCCCAGATGAGCTTTATCCGAGGACAATGAAGAGGTGAAAAATGAGATAGATAATTAAACCCTTGACTGCTCTTTTCATTAAGTCACTTGCTACGGTAAAAAGACACCCTAAGAAGTTTAACATTTATGTTAGACGCAAGGGAGTCATTACCCAGTCAATAGGCTCAATAATTACGGAAAACGGTGACTTGGTTCAGGACAGAGGAATTATGGTAAAAATCTTAAATTACTTTTTCGCATCTGTATTTACCATCAAAGACACAGCCCATGTCCCAAATCCAGTTCCACTGTAAAAGAGGAGAAAGTTTTTTAACAAATTGACATAAAAGTTGAAGACATATAATCAAAAACATAAGTTCCAGACGAAGGGAATTTTGCTAGTGCAACATCGATAATCAATAATGGTAATGCGTCACTGCCCAGAAATTATAGTCCAATTAGCTTAACGTATGGTAATCGTCATTCGAGGTAGAATTGTAAACTATTTAGAGAACCACCATTTCATAAATGATTCTCAGCTTTGTTTTCGACGTAATCGCTCATGTGTGACAAATCTGCTTGATTTCATTTATGATATAAACGACAGATATGATGAAAGGAAAGCAGCTGATGTCATCACTCTACATTTTCAAAAAAACATCCGATAAGGTTCTGCATCAAAGGTTTTTAGCAAAAATTAAGTCACTTGGCATTGACGGGGTTGTACTTAAGTGGATTGGAAATTGGTTGACTGGCCGTAAACAAGCAGTAGTGACTAATGGTCAAGCCTGAGAATGGTTAGATGCAACAAGCAGAGTGCTACAAGGATCTGTCTTGGGACCGGTTCTCTTTCTCATGTACATTAATGATACTGATGATAAGCTATACTGCAAGATATCAAGATTCACTGACGATCTAAAGCTTGGAAATAAATCAACGTATAACCTTCAACGTGTACAGCTTCAAGCTAGCATGGAGAAACTGATGGACTGGGCTCATGAATGGCAATTGAATTTTGATATCGATAAATGTTTCACATATCGGCATCAAAATCGAAAAGGTAAGCTACAGTTTGAATTCTGTTGAAATGCAAAAGGTAAATGGGGAAAAGACTTGGGTATAATAATCTCTAATGACCTAATACCATGTAAGCAGTACACAGAAGCAATGAAAACAGCGAACAAATATCTTCATTCATATTAGGGCCTTCGTACTTAAGATTAAGGAAATCATCCTTTCTCTTTACAGTTCATTGGCTCGTCTCCTTCTTGAATATTATGCTCAGAGTTGGTTACCGTACCTCAAAAAAAAAAAAAAAGACAGACGGAATGGAGAGCAGATTGAACGATTTGAATATATTAAGGCTCAAAGGTGATCTAACGCAAGTACTCAGAATTATAAAAGGCTTCAGTATTCTTGATCGATTAAGTTGCTCAAGACTTAAGACTTGATTCGTCTGTTTTCATTCACTGTAAAGGATGCAAACTCGTGGGCAAACGTTTTACTTCGAATGGGGATAAGTAAATTTTCTTCAAGAGGATTGTTAGCATAGGGAACGATATGCCAGTTAAAGTGGCTGAAAACTGAGCTATATAAAGGTTTAAGAACAGATATCATAACTAACTTCAAAGCTTGAACCGCTTACCTTACGCCGCAATTTTGGTTCACTTTCCCTCTTCTATAGGTAGTTATTTGGTTTTTGCTCCCAAGAGATGGCTGCTTGTGTTCCCCCACAACTAGCGAGACCACACAATACTCGGCAAGCTTCTGCATCACATGATTACTGTGTGGCCGTTGGCAAGTCATATTTGGGCCGTTTTGATATCTGTTTTTTCCTTGTACCTCGAAACTTTGGAACTCTACCCTCTCATGGCTTTCCCAATAACTATAACTAGGCATATTTAGAAAGATCTGTTTTCATTTGCTCTAAAATTTATAGATAATTTCCCTTGT
Source organism: Panulirus argus (assembly GCA_038088735.1). Classification (NCBI taxonomy): domain Eukaryota; kingdom Metazoa; phylum Arthropoda; class Malacostraca; order Decapoda; family Palinuridae; genus Panulirus; species Panulirus argus. The sequence goes on from JAYMFT010211968.1 coordinate 6,283, forward strand.
CTTTTTTTTTTTCTTTCATAATCCTCACTATATTTCAATTAAGGCCCGGCCTTGATGTGGACTTCTGTCCGTGACTGGAGCCCCCAACGTCAGGAAAAAACTGAAATAACGATCTCGATTCAAGTCTACAACTCACATTATTTGCTTCTCCTTAGCCACATTAACAACTTGCAGTTTATCCTCTTTGAATCATCCGTATGCCTTCTAACTCTTACCACACTAATCTGTTGGTTTATGATATCATCTACTATCACAAACAGCCTCGAAAGGATCCAATTGTCTGTTGCTGTTTGAATTCCTTTTGGGTGGGTCCTTTACATTCTGTTCATATCCTTTAATCTTATCCGAAAACCTCTACAGATCTTCATCGTCGTCTTCACCTGGGAATGATACAGAATCCCACCAGATGCACCTCTCAGCACTTGCACATCCAGAAGTCTTTCTTTTGCTCGCCTATCACTTACTGCGAAATCTAATGATGCCCGTTTACCATCTTTCTTACCCACGTATACTTATTTGTGTCACTCTCTTTAAACCACTCATTCCCAGTCGCCAGTCCTTTTTCAGCACTCAACTCCACAAGCTTTTCACCGTTTCTATTCAACTTACTGAATACCTTACGACCCCAATTAAACCATCTGCTGCCGCATTACTCACTTTCGCGATCAAATCACCCATCACTAATACCCGAACTCTCGCAACAAAACTACTGATACACTCTCTCACCTGCTCCGAAAACACTCTTCATTCGTCCTCATTTTTCTCGTGGCCATGTACATGAGCATTAATAATCACACACTTCACGTACGTCACTTTCATTTTGCTCCAACATCAGTCTGTCTCACACATTCGCTCAACTTAACTCTCGCCCTCACACCAACCCCTGACTTTACCCCGAAAACATTCCCAGACCATTCTTTTCCCTAACCCTTGAGATTTGTTTCATTCAGATATAAAGCATCCATCTAGATCACATCACCTGTGCTCAATACCTAACTTTCTAATCTGATTTATAATTTGATACACACAATCTCAGGTATGTATGGGGTAGTTGGTGATTTTAAGTTTCTAGCATTCTTTAGAATTTTCAAATCGGTAATGTAGATGGAAAGTTTAATAATATTTTCACGATAAGACAACAACTCGATGTTCTTAATGGCGTGGGGTTGCAGAGGTTTTGATTTACAGTTAATAGTTGCTAAAGAATATGTCAATGAATTTTTGGGGATACTTCAGCGGAAAGATATGGGATACTTCAAGTTATAGCTATGGGATAGTTCGAGTTGAAATTAGTATTACAAATCTTACGTTTTCTAACCTTCATAAACTCAGGACTACAAATACCAAAACCTCGAGGAACATGGAAGAGAACAGTGGTTGTTTCACTTCAAAAAGTATAGAACGAAAAAGTCTGAACAACTTTGATTCCATATGTAATAAGAAATGGTATAAAGTACTTTAAAAGTAGACAGAGAAGGCCTCTTCCATTTTCTACACCTCACAATATATGATAATCATTTATCAAATTATTTTACGCAAATGAGTGCAGTATAAGAAATAGTTCTCTACTGTTACGGAAAATTACATTAGAAGAAAGATATGATATCATTAGTGTCTCTGTATCTTGGTTAGACGTCACAATTTAGATTATTTAGGAAATATGTAATTCCAGAGTACATTGTTTACAATGACAAAAGAAACAGCAAGCGGCAGTGTCTTCCTATCACTCCGTGTTAATCTTAATCATCCTGTGAATTATGACGCGGCTGTAAATAATGTCGTCTGTACTGTTGTCACTACTTCAGTTAAACTTCGTTGGAAACATAGGTCGGCGAAAGTATTTTCGAGCAGTTAGCAAATGATGAATACATGTAATGGGAGGGTATGGAAGGAGGTGTGGTATGGACGCGAATGAGTGAAAATAATCGGGGAAGAGGAAAAGAAGGATGTACAATTCTGCTATCACCAAGAGTATGGGAGGGTGTTACAGCGCCTGGATGGAATGGATCAAGAACAATGTGAGTGAAAGGAAAGATTGTGATTGTGAAATATGCATGGGTATGTGTATATGCGCCTGTGAATATATAGACCGTATGAGGTAAGGATGAACTTAATTTTTCTGGAGAATTTTGAACGACTGTATAAACGGTTTTGAAAATGAGAGAAACGTGGTCGTACTGGGTGATATGAATGCGAAAGTGGGATGAGATGGAACAGGTGAGATAGTCGGTAAAAGGGGAGTGCCTGGAGTAAATGAGAATGGAAGTTATCTTGTGGATATTTGTGCTGAAAAGGATATATTCCTCGCAAACACCTTTTTCAGCACAAGATGATCCACAGATATAAATGGACGAGGAATGATGGAAGAGAAGAGCAAAAGACTTTGATTATGTGGCAGTGGATGAAAGATTGAAAATGTCTGTGCTGGACGTTAGAGTCGTGACAGAATTCTTTGTAGACTCTGACCATTTCGTAATTCTTGTAGGGATGAGGACCAGAGAGAAGTGGAGGTACGGTGTAAGGAAGAATGGAAAGGTAGAAGTGTTGGCAAGTGAAAAGATGAATCAGGGAAAATACTTGGAGGAGTATGAAAGGAAGGTAATTGAAAGCTTAGATGGAAATTGACCCTGAATGTATGAATGCAGTTATGTGTGAATGAGGTGTTTAAAATATTTAGAGAAATACTACTACAGGTTGTAGAATCAGTAGTTGGATACAAGGTAGTGTGATACAAGAATAAAAAGGGCAATACACAGTGGACAGAAGAGATTCGAAATACTGTGGAAGAGAAGAAAAAGGCGTATGGTAGATTGCTCAGTAGGAATGTACCAGTGAAAGTTCAGCAAAGGAGGTAAAAATACAAACTATGTAAGGAGAATGTTAAGAAGCTGATAGAGGAAAGCAAAGAAAGAGTAGATGAAGATTTTGAAAGAAAGTTAAGTGAAATGTTTCGGGATAATAAGAAACTATGCTGGAAGGAGGTGGAAAAGGAAAGAGGTGGATGTAAGAGTGGAAATGTTGATGTGAGAAGTAAGGAAGAGGAGGAAGTGAAAGTAAGATGTAAAGAGTATTCTGAAGAAATGATGAATGTGTGAGAAGGGGAGGCAGCAGTTGTTACATGCATGGGTATGGAGGAGGGACGGAAGAGGATACAAGCGCAGGGGCCTAGAGGCAAACAGGGAGGTCAGAAGGCCAATAATGAGGCTGAAGGAAGGAAAGACACCTGGAGTGCATGGGATTACGACTGAAATGCTGAAGTATGGAGGAGAAAGTGTGGTAGAGTGAATGTATCTTACACGTAATTTAGCGCGGAAACAGAAGGTTGTGCCTGAGGACTGGGTGAAAGCAATTATTGTTTCTTTATTCAAAAGAAAAAGTGATAAAGATATATGTAGCAAATAAAAGGGAAAAAGTCTGTTAAATATACCAAGAAAAGTGTATGCAAGAATATTAGTTGGCAGAGTGATGGAACTGACTGAATGCTGAATAAGTGCAGAGCAAGAGGGTTTTAGGAAAGTTAGGGGATGTGTGGATCAGATTGTTTTAATAAAGATGACCTCGGCAAAGTATTTAGCGAAAGGTAAGGAGTTGTATGCAGCTTTTATGGATCTGGAGAGAGCGTATGACAAAGTCGAATGGAATGCTTTGTGAGAGCAAATGCGTGTGTAAGAGTGGATGGAGAGTTGAGTGAAAGTTTTGGGATACATGTAGGTGTGAAGCAGGGCTGTGTGATGTCACCTTGGCTTTTCAGTATACATATATAGGGAAAAGGGGTGCAGAGATGGAGTGTGGCGGTGAGATATAGTGGCTAGTAGCAAGCCTGTTTGCGGATGATACTGTGTTGTGTGCGGAGAGTGAAGAGGAGTTGCAGAAGGTTGTGTGTTCTATAATGTGTGTAAGCGGAAGAGATTGAAGGTAAATGCAAGAAAAAAGCAAAGTAATGGTGTTTGAAAGGAAAAGGAGCGAAAGTATAGATTTTTGAAAACCATATAGAGTGGAATAAGAAAGTATTCTAAATTGTACTGTGGATATCGATGGAAAAAGACTGGAAGAGAAGGAATTTGAGTATCGGGGAGCTGTCTTGGGTAAGTGTGGTGATATGGAAGGAGAGATAAGGGAGAGAGAAGTACTGGGTAGAAGAGTCATTGGATCCCTTAATAGAATAATGAAGAGTAGAAGTGTGAGTATGGAAGTGAAGAGGGGATTAAAGGATAGCATAGTCCTCCCAAACCTGACCTATGCAGTCGAGACATGGACGTGGAATGAGGCACAGAGGTCAAGAATCCAGTCTGTTGAAATGAGCTGTTTGAGAAGAGCAAGTGATGTGACTAGATGCAATGAAGAAAGAAATGGAAGGGTGTATGAGAGATGTGGTATGGTTCCTCTATCTTACTAATGCCTGGTCATCATCAGTGACAGATACTGGGGAGTCATATGTAGTTGACATTGACATATCCAAAGCTTTTGACATGCTGTGCCATCAGGATCTCATCTCTAAGCTTCTCTCTTGGCTTCCCTCTTGGCTTCCCTCTTGGCTTTCCTCCCTCACCGTGCTCTTCCCCGACCGATCAATCTCCGTGGTTGTGGATGGATTAGCCTCCCTTCCTTTCTCCATCACAGTGGTGTCCCTAATGGTACCGTCCCGTCCCCTACATTTTTTTCCATTCTATCAACGATTTCTTCTCTTCCACAAATAACCAAATGCGTTCATATGGTGACGACTCAGCGTTTCATTCCTCCACATCCTTAAATTCTGCTCCCTCTTCTCTCACTCGATCTGCATCTCGTCTCGATACAACTTCCTCAATAAACTCAGACTTGGACAGGTTATCTCAGCGAGGTAGACAAAAACTAGTTTAGTTTAATGCCTCCAAGACCCATTTTCTACCCAACTCTCTATCGAAAACTCTTTATAACTTTCCTCCCTCCTTTAACGATTCTAGATCCACCTCTTGACTCAGTGAACATACCTCGTATTACTGTAGCATTCACTCTTTCTTGGAAACTCCACATGGCAGAAGAGGCTAAGTCTACCTCTAAGAAACTGGGAGTCCTATTTTGATGTCAAAAGTTCTTCTCTTCTGAACAGTTGCTCCGTTTATACAAGGGACTGATCTGTCCTTGTATGGAATACTGCTTTCACATCTGGGGTGGTTTTAGCACTGCATCCTTACTTGACAGAGGTGAGTCGAGAGCGATCCAACATATACA
>JAYMFT010211979.1:0-11493 GCA_038088735.1 Panulirus argus
CGAGTGAGAGAAGAGGGAGCAGAATTGAAGGATGTGGATGAATGCAGTGTTGAGTCATCAGCATATGAGTGCATTGGGTTACTTGTGGAAGAGAGAAACTCACTGAAGAAAAGGAGAAAAGGTGTTGGCAACAGTACAGACCCTTGAGGGACACTGCCTTTAATGGAGAAAAGGGCGGAGGCTGATCCATCAACAATCGCAGAGATAGATCGGCTGGAGAGGAAGCTAGATGTCAAGTTTCAATGAAGTTAACCTGGGGAAGTAGGGTATTTCAGATATCTGGGAGCAGACATGGCAGCTGGTGGAACTATGGAAGTTAGGGAACCATAGAAAGAGTAAGGAGGCAAAGGTCCTGGGAGCATTCAGAAGCATTATGAAAGGGAGGTCACTGTCTGGGAGGGCAAAGGTAGACGAGTTTAATGATGCAGCATTCCCAACAATGGTGCGTGGATGCGACTTGTAGCTCTATGTGCAAATGTATGGAAAAGGGTGGATGTGTTGGAAATCAAATAAATGAGGCCTAGATGTGGCACAAATAGGGTTAACTGATTAAGGAATGACACTGTGAGAGAGAGGGGTGGTATTAAGTAAAGTACATTTGAGAAAACTGAGCCAAGTGTACTGAAATGGTTTTGACATATGGATATGAGTGATGGACGACTGACTAAAAGATCAATGCATGAAAAATGGACGAAACGAGGATGAGAAAAAGACCAAGGGTGAGGCAGAATGATGGAGTGAAAGATGCTTTGAGATCTGGGGAATGAACATGCAAAAGGGTGTGAGACTTGCATGAGACACAGCAAATTGCTGTGATAAGGTACATTACTATCAATTGGCTGAACCAAGGCATATGAAATGGTCAGGGAAATCTGCAAAAAGACCTGTAGGACTTGGCTGTGGCTAATGGCTCTGGTTTTAGTGCATTACTCATAACAAATGTGAGCAAATGAGTGCCATTTCTTCATCTGTTTCTGGCTCTACCTTGCAAATGGGAGAAAAAGTGAACAAGTTTGAAAAAGATCTGCAAATGGTCAGAGAAGAACCTTATGGAATCTACTGAAGTGAACTTTACTCAAATAAGTAATGGAATGATTAACAATGTATCAGCAACTCACAACAAGGAGAGACACAGTAAGTGAACATAATGTCAAAGGTCTAGGAATTATCATAAATCTGAAACTTAAACTTGAGGAGCACACTAATAAGATTAGTTCCTGTACAGTATACAATGACTTTAGATCTTCATGCAAATTAGCATTGTCAAGAGGGGAGATGACGATAGACCCCCAAAGATGAGAGTCTTAAGTCCCGACTACTAGTAGTGTGCTGAAAATACATTAGTGGGACCAATCAATGGGTGTCCATCTGGAGGATGTCATGATTAGCTGTAGGCTAGTTCCCTCAGGGAACTTAAAAAGCTTTATTTGCCCTTCATGAACAAAACACAAGATTGCATCAATATACAGAGTAAATCTTGCACAAGTCAAGACTATCTCATACTCCTATGTCTTTAGCAGGAGTTGTGAAGATAGCCTCAGAGTTGTAGGCTCCATTTCTCATCTAGAGCTCCTGTGATGCAATAGGTATATCAAACCATAAGGAGGGCATCAGCTCTGAGGAAATTAGGATTCCTTTCAGAATAAATACTTTGATGTACTACTCTGGGGCTTGGATCATCTTCTTTATACAGAACTTTCTTGCTGTCATAATACTATGGAAAATATTATTAGACAAAATTCTTTTTGTAATCCTCTGTCTGGCAGGTGAGGTGAAAGTAAATCCAAAGTCCAATCATCTTCTGCTCCTTCTAGTATACTGTTATTGTACTTGGGAAACCATTTTTGGGAGACTTTACCCATCATGGGGATCCTTTGGAAAACTTCATTGGGCTATTTCCTTTTCCATGGACTCTCAATAAAGCTTAGGTCTTTGTGACCACACAAGAGCCTTAGTTTGTGTTATTCCAGTCCTTGGGATACCAGCACTATGGTCAGAGGTGGTCACCAAGTGTTCTGGTCAGTGATAGCCCTAAAGTCTGTGGTTATGATGCTTGAGCAGTGTCATTTACTGTACTGTTAAGAACAGGGTAGATTTTGTGAAGCTTGCTCATTATAAAGCACAAAAATAAGAAGAGTCTCTTTCTCTACACAAATCCTTACTGTATAGGGAAAGTCATAACATCAGAATTATCTCTCTTATAAAGAAGATTTACACCCTTTGCTCCAAGTTTGAAGTATACTATTTAAATGCATATAACAATAATAATGAGCTATTCTCCAGGCGTATTTGCAGATTTATAATATCACTGGGGAAATATTCAGAGAGCTGGGGTTCTTGCCCCCAACCCTACAGGTTTGGGTAAAGGGTAGGGATACCCAGTTCCAGTAGGTTCTCTTCTAGTAAAGAAAGAAATGTATTGAGTTTCCCAAAAGATTCATTTAAAACCTATATCGGTGGTCCAGCAAGGAAAATCCGCAGACAAGCAGGGCTCGAAGAATCAATATGGACCTGCTGACAGTTGAGAAGATGTGTCATACATCTAGAGGGGCTACATTTCTTCTGAGGATGAAGGCTCAGGGGAGTTGTCGTTTCAACAGGAAAGGAGTGATAGTTTCCTACTTATTCTTCCTTTACATGCTGGATCAGATCTCGATATCATATCAACAACATTATCTCTGTGCATAAGTTCCGAACAAGGTTTGTGTTGTTTCCTTCCTCTCTTTGAGGTGATCAACCTTATTCGTACCTTAGCATCTTTTGAGCATTGGTTTACTCAAATATATTTTCTGTGCTTGGACTGTGTAGCATTTGGTCAGATGAAACAGCAAGCTCTAGGCCTATGTTTTCTGTGATGATAATGGGATGAACTGCTTTTAAGTGGATCCTATCATTAAAAGGAAATTCTCAGGTGGATCTCTGTGCTCTTACCTTTTTGTTACTCTTTGATTTTCAATTCAGTGGCAGTAGGGGTTAGTGCCATGGCCTTAGTTTGGATTGTTTGAATTTGTTTTGAGGTCCATGACACAACTACCTGGCAATTTTTTTAATGTTTTGTGACTCTTAGTGATCCAGAGTGCATAAAAACATCCCATTGGTAAAAGGGTACATACCATTGTGCTGTTCTTTCATGATATCCTTTGGACTCTCTTAGGGAGTCATCATCACCAAAGAAGGATCGAGCATCACTTCTGAATTCTGGAATCCACTCAGACAATACCAGATGGTGTGGCATTTTTGGGGTTATTCTGAAATATTTTGAAGAATATGTTGTTAAAGAATATGTATATTCAGTTTTCCTTATGGCAAGAATGATGCCAATTGCATTATTGCTTCATTGATGCTTTTAAGGAGCTTTTGGCTATAATACATGACATCATTTGCTGGCCACATGTGAAGTTGACTAAGATCCTGTTTTCTCAGGAAACATATAGCTCTTTCATTTCAGCCTAACTGGGACCTACATTTATCTTAAGGGAAACTGGCAAAGAAACACTTCTTATAAAATGCTCTTCCTTACACCTTCAAGATCAGAGAGAAATGTTAGTAACAGCCATGTGATGTATTAACAGAATTTACTTAAGTTGGAAGTTCATCCTTGGATTAAGGTTAATCCAAAGCCAAAGTTCTTGGTATATAAGACTGTTACAGTTAAAAAAACTGTTCATTGCAATCCTGAAAAAATTTAACAAAGTATCACCCTATCTCTCAAATTAAAACTTTCAAGAATATCTTGACCTCACAGAAAATTCTATAAACTTTTGATTTGATCATCCAAACTCCATTAGGTCTTTATCAGGAGGATATCTCTCTGTGAATTTTACACCTTTTATAGCCTTTTGAGGGAACCTCTCATTGCAAGAGACTGCTGAACTGGATCTTTGGCATTTGAAGAGCACCTATATTCAACTGTATAGGACTGGATCTGATTCACTTCCTTTGTTTGGCCTTGGGTATGCCACCTTCAGAAAAGGATGGTCTGAAATGGCAGGCAAGTCATCAATATGGGTTCACTTCTCATCTTGTTTCTCAGGTTTTTCCTGAAGTTCCTCCACCTTCATGTGGGTATGCTCTTGGAAGCTCATTTGACTGTCTGTAGAGGAGACATGAAGTTTTTGAAGAATAAAAAAATCATATCTTTACTAAGAGAAGAGCTCCAAGTAGTTTCCTCTTCCATTCTTTCCTTTTTAGAAAAACTATTTCCTGATTTCAGCCAAAAATCAGTAAACAAATGAAGGATGGTGGCAATTCGTGGTTTACAACACAACCTCCATGCTTTGACGTCGTACAACTGGGCACATTACTGTATGGTTGGTCAACTCTGAGGATAAGCATCTCTTGATCTAATACATTTCATGGTGGTCAATGGAAATACATTTTCACAGAGTAGCTCCTTTTATGTGGGGTGCAATTAGTGTTTTAACCCCCCTAATGAGCAGGTGCTCTCTCAGACACTCATAGGGTCCCTTCTCTCACAACTATGCTTCTCCATGTCAGTTAATAATTACACAAAACAATATTTCAAACAATAACTCACCATCCTGTAGTGTCCTGCAAAATATGGGAGTTGACTGAACACCATCACCAGCACTTGTGTAGGCCAAAACACTAATGCTGTAGTTTGTGTACTTTTCCAAATTAAAGATGTTGGTGCTCTCAGCAGCTGTTTCCGTCTGTGCTTCCTCATCTGTGAGTGAAGGTGTTAAGTTATAACATGTACATTTGAAGAGACTTGAATATGTTCACAAATTACTCATTCACTAAAAAGCTTACACACATAAAACACAATTTTTGTTTCATGCTTTCACTCACTCACTCACTCTTTCTCTCTTAAACACACACGAGCCACTGCATTGTAGAAGTTAGCATCACAGACCATCATTCTAACAGATCTGGGTTCATATCTTATACAGGGCAGCTAGCTCACAGGCAATCCAGCCATTTATCCTCGCCTTGGGATAGTGAATGGGTGCCTAGCATTATCTGTGTGTGTGTGTGTGTGTGTCTGTGTGTGTGTGTGCGTGTGTGCGCGCGCGTGTGCATGCCTGTGTGCATGTGTGCATGCATATGTGTGTGTGTGTGTGTGTGTGTGTGTGTGTGTGTGTGTGTGTGTGTGTATGTATGTGGAATATACATAAGGTTAAAACATGATATATGGAAAAAGGCTAATATACAGGGCAACATAAGTGTAAAACAATCTCCTGGCTATAAAACAAATAGTAACAAAAAAGAGTAATCACCCACACACATCAAAAATGGCAAATGAATGATTAAATGGAGCAAGCTAAGTGAAGACGTATGGAAGTAAATGCAAAAACAATAAAATCTAGATGATTGTAATAACTGTATGGTTGAAAATAGAGGTTAGAAAATGAGCCCTTACAAGTGTAAAACTCCATCCCTAAATGTGGTGATTATAAACACACATAAATGCAATCAGAATTACTGTATATGGTTAGTGAGGGGGTAAACAGAGAGAAAGAGGTGACCTAATAATAGCCTTTAAGTTTCTAAATCAGTTGGGACACTGACAGTAAACAATTTTTCATGAGATGATGTACTAGAGTAACCAGAAACCAAGGCAAGAAGCTAATCAATAAGCATGAAAAGAAGTAAAGCACTGTTTCAGGGTAAGGGTGGTGGTTGGTTGGAATAGACTAAATAAGGAAATAATAAATAAAAGCAGTTTACAAAGGTTCAAAACCCTTCTTGATGGTATATGAAGCTCAAGAGATAGAGCCCCATTATGATGAACTCTTTCACTGTACTGTACAGATAGGTAAATTCCCAGTTTAAAAGTTTTTTCCTGTGCTGTCCCAATTGGCATATATAGTGTATAACCCAACCAAGAAAGACTGAGCCATATCATGACCTCAATAATGGAAAAGTTTTCCAGGCCATAATTACTGAGAAACAGGTGCCATGGAGTTGTCTTCATTTCATTTGAATAACTTTAGGTATCTTAAGTTACACAGGTCTATCTCCCCTTTTTTTCCAGTGGTAAAGCTACATGATAAGAAGGCTAGGGTGATAAATTGGCTCAAAAAAACAGCTGAGAACTTGAGACAGGCATGTTTTTGAAACAGAACTATCACTTTGCTGTTCCTGAGCCCACCTTCTCCCATTAGGTTAAGTTTCCTCAGAAGACCACTGGGATTCAAGACTGAAGCTTGGCAGGAGGCAGCACCAGCAGCAAAGGTTGGTATGACATCACTGGAGGGATGATAGGGATACTGACTTAGTGAGTAATTATAGTGCTGTTGATGAGTCGATAATCATGCAGCTCACCAGAGATATGCTATGGTTAAGCTTTTTATGTGACTGTGGCAATATTTGTTATGAAAGTTCTCTACCACACTGACTACCACAAAACAGCATGACAGGGAAGTGCATATCAAGAAGGGCAAGTTTTGGTTCTGGCTCAAAAAAATGCTTTTCACAAGCTCAAAGCTGTATCTTTCTATGTCTGTTTACTATTTACCACCTTAGTAAGGTGGCATCAGAAGCATATGACTGAGCCTTTGAGGAAAAATCCTTCCTCTTTTCCTACTTTTGAAAAAATATACTACAGGAGGAGAGGATCTCCAGCTACCCATCCCAATTCCAGCTCAACTCTGTCGTCTTTAACAGTATGCTGGAAATCCATGCTTTCTCTCTAATTTCCTGAGATAATTCAAAACATATGTTTGACCTAACTTAGGATATGTTATAAAAGATTAGACAACTTGCTTAAAGGGACATTCATCTGCTGTTAAAGCCCAAAGGTAGGTAACAAACATTATAAGTAAAGGAAGTAAAAGAGTGAAGCTAGAAGGCATGATATCTCTCATGCTGGAAGAGAGAAGGACAATGGGAGACATGTTACGAAAAACACATTTCTGAATGGATGTGATGGAGTAAATAATAAAAAGTTTTTCAGAATTAAAAACAATAGGTCAGTGTATGAATGTAGCAGGAAACTAAATAAGTCCTATTACAAAAGATGTGAAGAAACACTTCTAAAGTAACAGAGCTGTGGATACATGAGAAAATTTGTTAGAGGAACCTGTAAATGAAGACATTATCAACAAGGCTGTAAGACTGTATAATACATAAGAAAGTTTGGGAGATGGGCCTTTATGAGGATAAAACTATTAGTTTGTACTGCACAAACAGGCAATCACTTGCAAGCAAACAAAATCTCCTACTCACCTGAGTATTCTGCAGCTGGTGTGTAAAGAACTCTATATCCTTTGATTAAGCCATTTTGTCCCCTAACAGGAGGAGGCCGCCATGCTACTGAAACACTCTGAGGAGATGTTGCCTCACATCGTATAGTCTCAGGTGGCAGGCTTGGCGCTGTAAAAGGGAAGGGATTTTGGTACAAAATTTGAGAGTAAGTTTCTAAGAATAAGAAATATGATTTAAAAAACTCAGTTTGAACTCATGAAAAACTGTTTCTTCCAACAAGGAGGATCAGTAAGCAAGGTAAATGAGAGGACCATGAACCCTTTGGAATTAAACCTATACACAATCCCATTAACATATTGTGGTTTACCCACCACCTGCCCCTAAAGGAGGATCACATTGCTTCAACCACTGTTCCCCAGTGTCACACTGATGACATCAAAATTTAGTGCTGTAAACTATTCATGTAAACAACGTTAACTCATTCCTGCAAAATTCCAAACTACCTAGCAGGAAGTAAAATATTTTAGAGTGGAAGGCAAGATAGGAAGAGGAAGAACTGCTTGGCAGCCTCCTTTGTATAGAGAAATAACTTTTCATTAGTTCAAAGATTATTTTCTTCCCAACTGGGTTTGGCCAGTGAGCAAGGGAAATGATAGCATACTTAAATGAAGGATGTTGTGGGTAATGATGAACTAAAAAGAAAAGAAGTGATAAGGCAATTAAACAAAAGATGAAAAAAGAATCAAGTAAGCTACTTGGAAGAAACCCTAAAAGCCTAATACAGAGGACATGAAAAGAAATAAGTCAAAGGAAATCCTTTAAGGTAAAGAGTTCGTAAAATGTGGGACTCAATAAATACTTTGATAAAATCAAACTTGGCCCCTTTCATGTTACAAGTCTTTAATAAAGCATTTCACTGCATTTAGTACCATCAGAAATGAGAGCAAAATGTTTTTAAAGAAATGGACTAAAGTGAAGTACTTCTTTGAATTATTTGAACCCATTTGGATATTGAAGTATAACTTCAGTTAATTTGTAGTGCTCTACTGGAGACAACAGATCTTTCTTTCTCTGAAGCTCATATAAAAGGGAGGAGGTGCTGTTAACCAATCAAGGAAAGATCAATGATAGTACCATGTTACATGAAAGAATCAGTTTCATTGGTAGACTGAAAATGGGAACTGAGAAATAAAAGTAACTCTCGGTTAAATCTAAGCCCTGTAACATGGTTTTAGAGAGGGACCTTCCTTCGACCAATAAGCTTGAGCTACATACTAAACAAGATATATCACACACAGCTGTGGCATTAAAGTTCAAATGAGGTTGATACCTAAAAACCTACCAACCTGAAAAGGAACAATTCTGCTAGGTAGGCTGTGGAGATAAGCCAACACTGAAAAAATCCCAGTACACTGCAAAGAAGTCATTCACTCTACTAAGTACAATAGCTACGATAAGCATCATATCATCCCAGACATATCTATTAATATATAGTTCACCCACCTCATCGCGACTTCAACAATATAACGGCATCAAAACATCTTAAATACATATAAACAATTGTCAAGACTTGATCGCTGTTTCCCATGTCTGCGAGGTATGCAAGGAACAGATGAAGAAAGGCCACATTCACTCATAACCAATCAATCTCTAGCTGTCATGTTTAAAGTACCATATTATTCATAACCATTCTTAAGCTGTCATGTTTAATGTATCAAAAACACAGCTCCCTATCCACAACCAGGCTCTGCAGACCTTTCCATGGTTTACCCCAGCCACTACACGATGCCCTTGTATGCCAAATCATTCCAATGCACTCTATCCCATGCATGTTTTTCACCCTACTGCATTTTAAGGCCCCAATCACTCAAAATCTTTTTCACTCTGTCCTTCCATCTCCAATCTGGTCCCCTCTTGTTCCCTCCACTTCTGACACATATATCCTCATTGTCAACCTCTTCTCTTACCTCTCTCTTACTCTTTCATTACTTACTCAATCAAACCACTTCACAACACATATTATCCTCAAATATTTCATTTCCAACACATCCATCCTTCTCCACAAATCCTTATCTACAGCCCATGCCTCACGTCCATATGATAATGTTGGGACTACTATACCTTTGAACAAACCCATTTTTGCCCTCCTTGAAAATGACATCTCATTCCATATATTCTTCGATGCTCCCAGAACCTTTGCTCCCTCATCCACCCTTTGACTTACTTCTGCTTCCATGGTCTGACTTGCCATCATGTCCACTCCTATATATCTAAAGAACTTCATTTCCTCCAATTTCTCTCCATTCAAACTCATGCCCCATCTACCTTTGCTTTTATAGGCATTTACTCTCAACTTCCTCCTTTCACACACACTTTCCAAACTCAGCCACCAACTTCTGCTGTGTCTCACTTGAATCTGCTACTAGTGCTGTCAACAGCAAACAACAACTGACTCTTCTCCTAGGCCCCTCATACCCTACAGACTGCTTATATACCCCTCTCTCCATGACCTGAATCTACCTCTCTCATCACACCACCCACAAACAAATTAATCAGCCATGGTGACATCACAAACCTCTGCTGCTGACCAACCATCACTCGGAACCATTCACTCTTCTCTTCCTACTCATACACATGCCTTACCCCCTTGATAAAAGTTTCTCATGCTTCTAGCAGCTTTCTTCCCTCACTATATATCCTTCCAACCTTCCAGAAGGCATGGCTATCAACCATATCATATGCATTCTCTAGATTTATAAATGCCCCAAACAAATCCTTCTATTTCTCAAAGCATTTCTCAAACACATTACTTAAAACAAACAACTGATCCACACATCCTCTTCCACTTCTAAAATTGTACTGTTCCCCCCAAGTCTGATGCTCTACATATGGCCCTCACCCTCTCTATCACTACTCTCCCATAAAACTTACCAGGTACACACAACAAACTTGTACCTAGTTCAGTTTGAACGCTCACCTTTATCCCTCTTGCCCTTACACAATGGCACTATACATGCATTCTGCCAGTCCAGAGGCACCTCACAATGGTCTATAGATACAATGAAAATCTTAACCAATCAACAACACAGTTGGCACCCTCTTAAGAAAATCAACTGCAATACCATCCACTTCAGCCATCTTGCACATTTCATCTTATATAATGTCAAGTTTTAAACTTGAAAATTCAACTGCTAATAACTTCTCACTTCTGTCCATGTAGTACAGAAGTTCTATGAACCCTGGTGACAGTTAAACAGGAAGCATGAAACTTCCCTTCAGGGTAATGCTTTAAAATACAGAGGAGCAGGTGTATTATTTGAACTTTCACTCACCCAAAATTAGTACCAGTAGGGGAAAAATAATAAAGGATCAATATTCATTAAGAAACGTTAAAGAAACTAGGAACCTATCAACTGCATAAAAAAAATCAGGTTAAGCCCATCACAAGTACTGGACATATCACTTACAAAACCATATCCTGGCTTTCCTCTGCACTAGGCAAAGTTGGTTTAACACCAAATCCCCATTCCTAAAGGGTAGCAGACTTATATTAGTATCAGACTTGCCTCCTTCCATTTCATGGATTATGAACTGTGCTTGGAAAAATTCCATATATCTTGCTGGTTTCAAGTTCAATGTAACTTGTCTTTCCTTTATTTCAAATCAACTCCTCTATGCCCAGGAATGAGCAATCCCACAAATATATCAGAAGTACCTCCATTCATCTAAGAGGAAGTTCTAGACACATGGAGTCCCATCCCTTGGACACTGATTACTTACATACAACCTCTAAAACTTCAATGTGCTTTTGCCAATGACCATGATCTCTTTCAGTTTATTCTATTCATCCACATCACTACAATAAATACTTCACACCTTTTTCACCAAGTCTCTTGCTTAATATCAAATCATGTTCTCAAGTTGTTTTATTTCTAATTCTTTCAAAAAGCCATTCAATGTAGATCATTAAGCCAATGTAGATTTAAATGACTGTCATTAGATCACCCCTCACTCTTCTCTCTTCCATGGTGGTCAAATTCAAGTCCTCTGACCTTTCCCTGTAACTCAGCTCTCTTACTTCTGGCACCATCTTTCCTGCCCTTCTCTGAACCTTCTCTAATAGCCCTGCGCAAATTAAAGTGCAGTGACATGTTTTCTCTTTTTTCTTTATGTTGAAGGCTCCAGTCATGGACAAAAGTCCACATCAAGGCCGGACCCTAATTGAAATATAGAGAGCATTGAGAATGGGGGGAAAAACAGACAAGGAAAGTATTTACAAATTTTTGAGAAAGTGAAAAACATGTCTCTTGAAATGAGCCAGGT
>JAYMFT010211990.1:0-11493 GCA_038088735.1 Panulirus argus
TCCCTCCACTGTCCGTATGGGAGGAATTCAACCATTCCCTATGGTGAACGTTGAAATCCCCGAGGTAGAGGATCTCATCTTGCGGGTGAGAGGATGTCACAGTCTCATGGCAGGAGTCAAAGAAGGATATAAAGTTTGTAGAATTAGGGGAGCAGTAGGCAAAACAGAGAACAAGTGTGGTAGTAGGGAGACAGATTTTGAGCCACATAACATCAGAGTTTGGATTCAAGGTCCTTGAGGCATGCAACAGGTGTGTTTATGTTGGAATAAGTACAAACACCACCTTTGAGATGGAAATGCAAGTGGAGATTATAGTTAGATATGAAAAGGGACTTGTGAGAACATCACAAATGAAATTCACCAGTGTTATCAGACTATTAGTGGACAGTAACAAGTGATGCTCCAGGACTTGTATACAAGCAACAGGCAAAGTGGTGTTGCATTTAATTAAGATAAGTCAGTGACTTTACAGCCTTACCAATGTAACGTGTAATATGTGTAAAATGTAAGATAGGGAATATATCTCAGAAACCATGGTGAATCAAGCATTTTCATGGTCATTTTTGTGTTCAGAATCCCAAAATCCATGTAGGGAAACACATTTCATCTACAAAACATGAAATAATTTAAAATTTGTTGATCATGTAATGGGCATCTGTCCAACTGGACCTTGAAATCTTTGGAGTCTCATTATCATTAAGAAAGTCATCTTGAAATTTCAGTTTTTCCAGGATAAACAATGAATACAGTACTAGTAGAGTGGCATTATGGATGAACGGGTTCTTTTTGGTAAAAGAAAGAGATGTGTCAAATACTTCTCACAAGAACTTTATGATTTGATGAGCCCTTGTGGATCTGCTTATGGTTTGGATCGACATGCCGATCTTCAGGTGGGAATAACATTCTTTAGAGGGTAAAATAGAAGCAGGAGATGGATAGGAGCTTAAAACTGTTGCTTATGAGAGCCAGCTGCATGATTTGAAATGCATTTAGTTTAGAAAAGAGAAGGTTAAACGTTGATAAAGGTATTCATCCTTATCAAACACTTTGACAATCTTGATATGAGCAGCTGCTTAAAGTTTAATTTTTCTGATTTCATTCATAGCCATGTATACAGACTTGTGGGGCAAATGTTTTGCTTCAAATGAAACAGAAAATTATTTTATAACATCATTGCTAACATATGGAATGATTTATCAGTCAGAGCAGTTGAAAAGAGAGCAGTAATTTTTTAGAACATACTTGCCAAATTCTTTGCTGCAAAGTCAGTAAATGATGAAATTTGCACCTCATTACATGCACACAAAGTTTGCAAGTATTTCTCCGTAGGTATTTGCTTTTCTGCTCTTACAAAGCTAATATCTATTTCTGATCTTTCTCTCTGTCACAACTAGCCTCCAGAAGACCCAGTAGTCTGTTGCTCTTTGCTGTCATTTGTATTCACTTGTAAATCAGCAAGAAAGAATTGATTGTTCTTTGGTTGTCCCTACTTCTAAACAGCCTGAAGCCAGCTCATGGGGTTTTGTTTTTGATGATGGGTACCACAGCTGTGCAGTGTTTAAGGAGCAGTAGGTCATATTCATACCTTAATGGCATTGAAGAAACAGTGTATAAGAGAATTTTTCCTTCTCAGAGCATGCTGTCTTTGGGCACATGTCCTTTTGAGGTTAAGGATTATGTTGTCCAAGATGACACATGAATCAGCTGCTTTCAGGTGAATCCTGTCTTTAGGAGTAAATCACCAGATGAATTTCTTTCCCTTAATGGTCACTTCTCTTTTACTAATGTATATCTGCCTATATTTCTATGTCTCTGATGCCTGTTCACAACTGGAACTTACTCAAAGGCAGTAGAGTAGAATATTTCGAACCAGATTATATCCTCCCCCAATAAAGATCCTTGCAGAGATGACTTAACAAGTGACTGGTTTTCAAAGTTTAAAAACTCCAGTCATATGATAATGAAGAAAACAACCCTAATGCATGAGACTACTGCAGATAGTTCACTTCCCTTGTGAGGTGCCTTAGAGTTTCTCATAGATTTGCTACTCTCTAAGAGGAACTAATTATCAAGATTTTAAGTTTTAGAATTTTCATTGGACTTTTTCACAGATGTTAAGACGAACATTTAACAGATGATCTTTTACATAACATTTACACTTCCATTCAGAGGCACTACCACACAGTTTGGTATTCTTTTCAAGCCTTTCTATGAGATTCTTAAGAATCTGTTGTAACTGCATCAATAAGTTTAGAATTTTTCTTTAGTCATTGTCATAACAAGAGTGAAGCTAGGAACACTAGTGCTTCATATAAGAGTGCCTAATAGGAGCCAGTATATGTGATGCTTCACATTATTTGTTTTACAGGTAGTATGGCTTTACAAAATCATATGAAAATATTGTTCTTTTCAGCTCTGGGACCAGGAAAAGAAAAAGTAAAAGTTAAGTGTATGGGCATAAGAATCCACTGAAGTTTGAAGATAATGTTTTATGGGTGAAGATTAATGCAAACTGAAAGTGTTTCTTGCTAAGAATGAGAGTCTTAGACATGGGAAAGCTTGATTTAATACATTCATGAAAAATTTCTTCAAAGGAACATTATT
Organism: Panulirus argus; assembly: GCA_038088735.1. Classification (NCBI taxonomy): domain Eukaryota; kingdom Metazoa; phylum Arthropoda; class Malacostraca; order Decapoda; family Palinuridae; genus Panulirus; species Panulirus argus. The sequence goes on from JAYMFT010211990.1 coordinate 2,605, forward strand.
CTCTGTGTCCACTCAAGTCTCTCAAGGATTTTCTTGGTCTCACAAGAAATCGCATAGAACATCCGTTTGTTCTTCCAGATTATTCCATCAAGTATAATTCTGGTTGAACTTTCTTGACTTTCTTAAGGAGGTTTTCTTTGGATGATCAACAAAATGGGTCTTCATCATTTAACAAATACCTTTGTTAGCAGTACTTTTGTTTAGATCTGGTTGACCTTCCCTGTGTAGCCTTGAGTAAGCTTCTGTGAGATGATCCAAAATTGGGATCAGTTTTCATTAAGGTTAAGTCTCTCTCTGTTTTTCTGAAGCTCCTCCTTCAAGTGGTCAAGCTCTCATTTGATCATAAGACTTTTTCTGTAGATAAGAAATGTAGTTCTTTCTTGAGTTTTATGGGCATCCAGTTATTTTCCTTATACTCCTTTCCCTTCTTTCCTTTTTGAGAAATCATTACTTTAATCCACACCATACATTACTTTATTCCAGACCATACATACCTTAAGCAAAGACATCAGTAGTGATACAAGGCTGAGAAGGTTGTTGTACCATTGTTGTCCTGTGAAGGAACATCTACAAGCTTTATATGTTTCATGATGGTTTGGGAGGTTAATCCACATGGATACACCTCACTTTGGGATTAAATTAGCATTATATACACTCCTAGCACATGTTCTTTCAGATGTTCATTGCAGTCTTCTTACAGTAGAAAAATGGATTTTCATCCTCCAGAAGCTATGTTTTTGTGTGTGGGAGAATGTTTTACATTGTCGGGCCTTATCTCTTAAATATCATTTTGAAATACTTTTTCTTTAACATTCTAATAATTTCATCATTCTCTTTTCCTTCATCTATGTTGTTTCATTTCACTGTAACTAAATTTTTTAGATTACTTCACATCTTTTCTGATTTTTTTAACAGTATTCTCATGCATAAATTTGTCTTTATAGATCTATTCAGTTTGGAGAATATTACCAATAAGATTTTGATTGTAAACCCACTGAATGGTTATCACCAATGGTTATGTGATTTTATAAGAAAAACAAGTGAGCATTCAGAGCTAACGAGAAATGTTTTATGTATTTTTCAGGCGAATGCCTGACATTGACAGCCTGATGCAGGAGTGGCCAGGAGAAGTTGAAGAACTCTTAAAAGAGATCAATGTACCAACTGCTGCCTTACACGTAGAACTTTCTACATATGTTGACATTATATGTGGTTTGTATATGATTGTATCTTTCTTTAATTTCTTAAATTGCAGTTCTTTAAAATTCAGTTCCTAAAAGGAAAAAGGAAAAACAAAATGGAGCAATATGTTATTATCACATTTACACCCACTTTTATCATCATCACCTAATTTTCTCCCATTGTTACCACAAGCATCACCACCAAAAACATCATTAGTAATAACAAAACTAATAACATAATAACAAACCACAACATCAGTATTAATTCCATCACCACAAATGCAGTCGCCACCATTAATAATTGTAGTGGTTTGGGTGTTTGACTCAGTAAGCCTCCAACTTTATTTCTTTAGCATACAGGCAAATGTCTGCTACAATATCTGCATATTAGCTTATTTCCACAAACCAGACTTGCCCTTTTTACTTCTTTTTAAGAATTTAAACTTTTCCTTCAGCATGGAAGCATTCCTAGGTGCAACCCATCCTCAAGAAAGGAATCTCTTCTAACTCTTATAATTATAATCCCATTGCTTTCACTTCTTTTGCCTCCAGAGTGTTTGAAATTCTTCTTAACATTCACTTTCTTTAACATCTTGAATCTCATTCCTTCTTTCAGGTCAACCATATGGCTTTAGTAGTGCAAGGTCCTTCCATGATCTCCCCTATATGACTCGCCCCTAGTCCTCTTCTCTCATGGATTATGGTGGAACTTTTGTTGTCCTGTGATATCTCCAAAGCATTAGACAGAGTATGGCATAAGCCTTGCACACGAAACTTTCTTCCTATGGCTTTTCTTTATTTTGTGATTCATACCTTTTTTTATGGTGGCTTATCAGTGTCCGAACAAATTTGTTAAGATAAAATGTGCAAGTGAATTGAGGCTGTTTTCTAAGCTTAAAATCAACACCTTTGGTATCTGGGGCCTTATCGGTGTCCAAACGAAATTGTTGAAATAAATCCTTGAGTGAATCGGGGTGTGTATCTGAACCTAAAATCGACACAGGTCCTGACCTGTGGTGTCTGGGAACGTCCAGGAGACCAAATGAAATCATTGAGATAAAATACCCATGACAGTTGGAGAGCTTTTTTGAGCCTAAAATTGACACAGATCTGGTCCTGTGGTATCTGGGGGCACCTTGGAGTCCAAACAAAGTCATTAAGATAAAATACTCGAGTAATCAGGGCACTTTTCTAAGCCTAAAATTGATGCAGGTTTGGACCAGTGGTGTCTGGGGGCATCTCGGGGTTCAAACAAAGTCATTGAGATAAAATACCCGAGTGAATGGAGGCACTTTTCTGAGCCAAGAATCGACATAGGCCCGAACTTGTGATGTTTGGTGTCATATCAATGTCCAAACAAAAGGAGGCGCTCTTCTGAGCCAAAAATCAACAGGGGTCTGGACCTGTGGTGTCTGGTGGCTTATCAGTGTCTGAACAAAATTGCTCAGATAGAATATTTGAGTGAATTGAGGTGCTTTTCTGAGCCTAGAATATTTGAGTGAATTGAGGTGCTTTTCTGAGCCTAAAATCAACACATTTCCAGACCTGTGGTGTCTGGGGGCATCTCGGGAGTCCAAATGAAGTCATTGAGATAAAATACACGAGTCAATCAGGGGGCTTTTATTAGTGTAAAATCAAGACAGATCCAGACATGTGATGTCTGGGGGCTTGTCGGTGTCTGAACAAAATTATTAAGATAAAATACCTGAATCAATTGAGATGCTTTTTTGAGTGTAAAATCAACACAGGTCCGGACCTGTGGTGTCTGGGGGAGTCTCAGGGGCACTTATAACCTAGTAAATTGGGGCACTTTTTTGAGCTTAAAATCAACACAGGTCCGGACTTTGTTGTCTGGGGGGGGGGGGGGGGTCACGGAGTCCAAATGAAGTCATTGACATAAAATATTTGAGTCAATTGGGGCACTTTTATGAGCCTAAAATTGACACAGGTCCACACCTGTGGTGTCTGGAGCTGTCCTGGACAATGAATAAAATCAGTGAGATAAAATACCCGTGTCAATAGGACTGCTTTTCTGAACATAAAATTGAAACAGATGGTGTCTGGGAGCATCTTGGGGCCTGAACGAAGTCATTGTGGTTAAATACCTGAGTCAATCGGGACGCTTTTTAAATCTAAAATCGACAAAGGACTGGAGCTCTAGTGTCTGGGGGTGTCTTAGGGTCCAAACAATGTTGTTGAAATGAAATGCCCGAGTTAGTCGGAGAACTTTTCTGAGCCTAAAATCGACACAGGTCCTGACCTGTGGTTCTGGGGGTGTCTCAGGGTCCGGTCAAAGTTGTAGAGATAAAATGCCCGAGTTAATCGGGACGTTTTTCTGAGCCTAAAATTGACACAGGTCCAGCCGGACCTGTGGTATCTGGGGGCCATCCCAGAGACAGAACAATTTTGTTGAGATAAAATACTCGGGTCGGTGGAGCGCTTATTTGAGCATTAAATCAATACAAGTCTGGACCTGTGGTGTTTGGGGGCATCACAGTGTCTGAACAAAGTCATTGAGATAAAATGCCTGAGTCAATCAGGGTGCTTTTCTGAGCCTAAAATCGATACAGGTCCAGACCTGTGGTGTCTGAGGGTTTCTCAGGGTCTGAATGAAGTCGATGAGATAAAATACTTGAGGCAATCATGGTGCTTTTCTGAGCCTAAAATCGACACAGGTCCAGACCTGTGGTGTCTGGGAGCGTCTCTACTCACACTGCTACATGTGCCCGCAACATGTAGCCTCCCTTCCTCATCTCAACACAGAATACGACCATTTCCAGTTCCACTGTTGTCATCTCTCTCCCCACACATTGCTGTTGCTTCTAGCCACACTGACACTTCCCTCCCTCCTTTCCACACTTAGCTATCACTCCCAGCTATACTAGCACCTTACCTCTTCCCCACACTATGTTATTGTTCCCAGCCACACTGGCACCTCCCTCCCTCCCCATTCACACTGTTACCTTTCCCATCCACACTGTTGCCTCCCTCTCTCCTCCCCATTCGTATTGCAGCTACTCTCAATTACGTTCGTTCCTCCCTCCCTATCTTCACATATTGCTGACACTGTCCACAACACTAACTCCTTTCCTCTTTGCACACATTGCTACCAATCCCAGCCACAGTGTTACTTCCGTCCCTCATCCTCACAGTCACTGCTGCCACTTCCAACCATGTTGCCTCCCCACATACATTGCTACCAATGTCATCCACACTGGCACCTCCCTTTCCCTCTCCACACACATTGCTACCACTTCCAGCCACATTGGCACTTTCCTTCCTCCTTCCCACATACATTGCCACTGCTCCCAGATACATTGGTACCTTCTCTTCCTCCCTACACACATTGCTACTAATGATTATTTTAAATCATGCACTCTTAGTATGAATTTTGGACACCATTGGTAAATAAATGCTGATACCTGTAACAGAAAGTCCAGTGATACAGTCATTATCCTTTTCATAATTTAAGGGTTGACATTCTCTAATATGATTTTTTTTTTTCCTTCCAGCTGCACTGGACATTCCTGTTTACAAGAGTAGGATTCAATCACTGCATGTTCTGTTTACACTCTATTCTGTTTTTAAAAACTCAGCACATTTCAGACAGTTAGCTGAAGATAATTATATAGAAAATGATGACTCAGCTGCTGATCGTCTGGTCATCCCATAAAAAAGAAAAAAGTCTTTCTGACATATTAAAATTTAGATATTCTGTAGCAGCAGTACAAATGTAATATTTTTCAGTCTTTGATATATATTTGTGTTTTAAGAAGTATTGAGAAACTAAGTTTTGATAGCCTCCAATGTGACGTAAAACAAATACAATTTTCCCTGATTAAAAGTTGTACCATTCACTGTTGCTGACACTGTATTAATTGTACTATTCACTGTTGCTGACACTTTGTAGCTGTACCATTCACTGTAGCTAACACTGTCAGAATGTTAAGAATTTTTAGCTTGTATTTTTGACACGTTCCTATGTTATAGTAGGGTAATGAGCAAAATAAAGTTAAATGATTACTTAATGTGTATTGATTCTTTTATATACGTTTCTAATACCTTTAACTCACTTCCCATATACATGGGATGGATTAAGTGCATAATTCTTTCTGTTCACTGGAACACATCCTCAACCAAGTCTAGTGTGTTAAGTAAGATATGAACTTCCTCTGTAGTGTAAGTACTTTTTTCTTTTCCAATTAACACATGAAGTTATTTTGATGTAAAAAAAATTAAAATCTCCACATTCAAACTCTCACCTTCACACACACAACATTTCCACTATGATCACAAATCCTAGCTATGGCAACTTCTCCCGTCTGTATCGGCTCATATCTTTTGTAGTCGACCTGATCTTACAGTAGCATTACTCCAGAATGTCTTCCTGACTAATCTTATAATCAGTTGTTCATTGACAACTGCCTCATCCTGAAAGAATTTTCCAAGTGTCATTCTAATGGTTTTCTAAAACTAGATATCTATCGCATGACTCTCTATACTCCTGATTCCAACCATACTCTATAACTGAAATTATCAGTCTCTAGATTAGTTTTTACTTTCAATATACATTAACCTAAATACTTGAGGGGAAATGAAAGGGATTCTGGAAGTGTACCTACCTACCTACAAGTACCTATGACAAGATTTTGCCTAAAAAAAGACCATGGTGTACTCTCCACATCTTGCTTGATGAACAATACTGTTTCTCTATGCCACCTTGCTCATTCCTTAACTGTCCATCCTAAGCTACCAGTACTGATCTCAACCAATTATCAAGCTTTGTTTTAAACGTTTTTGTAGTTCTATGCATGTTTCTCATTTGTCCTTGTGCTACATTGAATAATCATTCCAACTTTTTTCCTGGACTTTCAAATATTTTTCATAATCTTTTGGTCAGTTCTCAAGTGTCATTGTAGACTTAATAGTTCCATATATTCCTTGCTGAGATGCTTTCAGATCTAGTGCATTATTCTTGATACTTTCAGTTTGTTGCCATGCTTACATTGTCATGTCTTTTCCTCTTTCTTTCTAAGATGTAAAGTTCAGCTTCTTTCAGTTTCTTACGAGAATGTTTCAGACCCACAGTCTTGGCTGTGAAGTGTGTCTAATTTGTAACTTCTAATTTCCAATTGTTTCACTGGTGACCACATGATGCAGCAGTATTCATTTTTTTTCTCATGTATACATGTCAAATACTTTGTCTCATTGTGGAAATTATTTAATTACCACATATTAATTGGCATGATAATATTATCTCATTAATGTGCTCAATGAATTCAAGTTTCTCATTTTCTTAAGACAACTTCTAGGTCTTTGATGCTTGCTTCACTTTCTCTTTCCCTGTTAGGCCTTTGTTGGATTCACATTTCAGTATAGTGTTAGTTCTTTTATGATGTATTTGCTCAGATTTCTCTTCATTTAATTCCCATCAGGAATTTTTTAGCACATTTTAAGTCATATGCAGGTCTTTTGTCTGTTATTCCTTGAATTCTTCAGATCATAAAGGTTTATTCATTCTCTTTTCATCTGCACAGCACCAGACTACTGTCTTGTACCTCCCTGTCAGTGCATAAAATTATTATTACAAAAAGTACTGAAGTTAATGGCATTCCTTTCAGTAGTCCCAAAAGAATGTCCTCCTCTTCAGATTTGATTCCAGTTGCAGCTACCTTAAATTTTATTTTGGTTAAAAACTCTTTAATCCATTCTTCTAATTTACCTTTAATATTGTTTTTTATTGCTGTTTTCTCCTATAAAACTCTGTGGCCTACTCTATCAGATACAGGTTGAACATCCCGAATCCGAAATCTGAAATGCTCCAAAATCCGAAACTTTTTGAGCGGTGACGACATTACAAGTGGAAAATTCCATACTTAAACACATTACTTTTTTATTATATTAATGGTATTTCATATTTTTTACTGTTAAATACTTATGTATGAATAAGTGCAAGAATATGATTGCTTATCAGTAGCATATAAATCCAGAGTCAGGAATGAAGGTGATGCCAAACAACCACAAATTGTCCACATGGGCGGCTGAGGTTGTGACACAGCTTTCTGGTGGTTCACTGTTACACAAACATCGCTTTATGCACAAAATTATAAAGATATTGCATAAATTGCCTTTGTGCTGTGTGTATAAGTTGTATATGAAACATAAATGGATTTTGTGTTTAGACTTGGATCCCATCCCCAAGATATCTCATGTTTCAATACTTATGGATCATTCAATCTAAAAATGGTAACATACAATTATTTACCACTTTCACAGTAAAGCTGATAGAAGGTACTATATTGTTATAGAAGAAATGTTTGTAAATTTTCGTTTGTTGGCCAAACACAAAAGAACATTATTTACACACCTAAACCAAATTGCCTTAGAGGGTAAGATATCCCTTCGTAATTTTGTTTCAAAGAATTCCTTGTAAAGATTACTTAATACTAGTTAAAGAGGGTTAACCATCGCCATACCAAATTTCTGAGCATAAAATTCTCTATGAAATTGAAATACGCAGTCTTTTGTAAACAATCTTATCAATTCAATAAACACAGAATTTGAAACAGGTAAATCAAGATTATCCAAGACATCAACCAAATATTCTTTAGAGGTCATCAACTGGAACTTTTGTGAACAAGGATGAAACATCAAAACTTACCAGTTTGAAATTAAAATCAACATGGATATCATTAAGCTTGTTAATAAATTCTACATTGTTCATGACATTAGAATTTGATATCTTACTAACTAGTAACTAGGCTTAATAAAGAAACTGAACATTTTGATAATTTATATTTGACTGAGCTCAGTGATCATTAAATGAAAGTGCACTTGACAACCTATCATTTCATGTTCCTCATGGTTATATGCACATAACAGATCACATGCACCACTGTGTCCTTTTGCAACACGGATACCACATGGCTCTTCCACTACTTTTCTTCAAGCTCACCTGGTCTTTTCCCCTTTGTTACTGCTTACTCCAAATTGTTAATCAAGGCCTGCAAACTGAAGTTACGATTTGAATTTCTTAAGATATACCTTGACGAACAAGTGCTTTTCAAGATCCATCCTGCTACAACAGTTATTGTTGATGTCTGGTCAACAATTTGATGAATTTCAAGAAAACACTTTGAACTAAAGATTGAGACAGAGGAGGCCTTTCACATTTCAAGAAAGAAGAAACATGCCTTTCAAATGGCTATACCTACACCATGGAAGAACCATATGTTGGACTATTGCTATAACAGGTTAAGAAGTGAACAGAATAGTCTTCAAAGGAAACTGAACCATAACTTAGACCACCTTACTACAAACTGTGATTAGACTAAGAACACAAACCCTTCCTTTGTGGTGAACCATTCCAATAAACAACTTAACAAGGATTCTTTGTAAACCCTTTCTTTGTGGTGAACTTTTCCAGTAAACAACTTGACAAGGATTCTTTGTATAGCCTAGGATATGGTATAAATTTTGTTTACTCAGCCAAAAAGTTAATTGGGTTGATATTGTAAGATCATTTTGTAATTTGGAAAAGTAAATTATCTAATGATGAAATCATGCTTTGGTACATCCCATCCCTAAGTAGGGTGACCGTTCTTGCCTCTCTAACTATCATCCTGTTTTACATATATATATTTTTTTTTTATTATTATTATACTTGATCGCTGTTTCCCGCGTCAGCGAGGTAGCGCCAGGAAACAGA
>JAYMFT010212001.1:0-11493 GCA_038088735.1 Panulirus argus
ACACACTCTCTCTCTCTCTCTCTCTCTCTCTCTCTCTCTCTCTCTCTCTCTCTCTCTCTCTCTCTCTCTCCCTGCCCCTGCCTGAAGCCATCATTTGTCAACTGGCCGGCCCATCGACAATTAAACAAATTTCAAGTGTTTATTTTCCCCGGCCGAAATATAAAAAAAATAATGAAAATGGTTTTAATTTTCATATTTTGAGGGAAGCGGCTTGGCTTGTGTGTGTGTATGTGTGTGTGGTTTGGGGGGGGGGTCAGGATGGGTCCTCCGTCATCCGGGTGCCGTCGGGGATGTGATGAACCCATGAGATGAATACTATATATAGTGTTGGGCCCGCTGCTCACCGCTCCACTGCCTCGAGCGCAGGCTAATAAGCTCCTCGCCACGTCACGAGCTCAGGAAAAAAAGAAAAATAAAAAAAATCAAAACTTCACGCGCTGGGCTCAGCAGAAAAAAAAAAGAAAGCTTCAGCTCTGCTCATTACGCTCAGCGATGCCTAGCATCGCTCAGCAGCTGAGCTCAGTAAGCACAGGGTTGAGAGCATATATATCAGCAGGGAAGGTGTTGCTGTGCTCGTTTATATTACATTTTTTTTAGGGGGGCTCGTGAGAGTCAGTGGGTTAAAGAGGCGATTGAAATGTTTCCTGTCAATGAGCAGAAAGCATTTGTAATGTACAGTTAATGTTTAGTCGTTGAAGCCCATCTGAGAATGTTCAGCTGGTGATTGTGAGTTAAGAGGAGACTGTGAAGACCTTCCACCTGACAGGGGATTCTTGATGCATAGTCGTGGAGCGAGGGGGTAGTGAAGATAGCTTTAAGGAGGGAGGTGTGTGAGATAACTTTAACAGAGGGCGTGTTTAATAGGTTTAACAAGTGGGGTGAGAGCAGCCTCAACAACAAGGGCGAGGTGAAATAGCTCTAACAAAAGGCTGTTAAGTAGTTTTCAACAAAGGGGAAATGTCAAGTAACTTTAACTAGAGTCCTGAAGACATGATAGATAGTAGCTTTATGTATAGCTCAACGGCTGTCACCACCGCCCCGTGTATAGCCTGGACACACGCTATACTGAAGCTATGAGTCAAGAGATAGATAGGCTATGCTGTGGTGTCGCTTGACGATATGTATAAACGACACAGCCTTCCGCGAGGCTCTGGACAAACAAGGCTGGTTCACGAATATTCGTTAAGTGTGCCTTCCGATGGAAGCGGAGATTCGTGGCGTGGAGAGAGAGAGCGCGCGCATGTCCACGGACAGATTCGTCAGGACTCGTTGGCAGACCTGGCTCTTAGAGGGATTATATATGAGAGAGAGAGAGAGAGAGAGAGAGAGAGAGAGAGAGAGAGAGCCGTAATGCACACCATTGCAAAAAACAAAAGAAACACGGTTCGTGTCTCTGGGAGCGAATACATACATATGTATCATGCATAAATATGATCCGTGTATGAAAAATTTATTCATATTTCAACGGTAACTATGGTTTTGAATAAATGATAACGCCGACAATTTATCTTTGTATATTTTTCACACAGAGAGCCGCTATGTAAGCTTAAATTTGAGTGTACTCTCCATGCCAAAATAAAAAGATATATATATATATATATATATATATATATATATATATATATATATGTATGTATGTATATATAGGAAACGGTAAAAGAGCATTCGTCAATTATTTATTCATGTAGAGCCATTAAAACAGAGAGGGGAATAAAGGTGAAACAGTGATGGAGGGAAAAACTCCCTCCGCTCTCCATCTACAGTAGGTTGATATAGCAATTAAATAGAGAGATTACCCATCACCAGGCTATTGATGGTTAGAGAGCTGTGCCATGGACAGCGATGGAGCCGGTCAGTACATGAAGGGACGGTGGTGCATGTTGCATGGCGCAGAGAGAGAGAGAGAGAGACTATAAGGGACAAAGGAATACATAGAGGCAGTTCATATAATGTCGACAGCCACCTTTACCATTTGTTTTTGTTTGGAAAAAAATGTCCTTTACCGTCGCCCGGCCACACAGAAACTGACCTTGCTGATATGGGCTCTCATTGCTCGTGGTAATACTAGTAGAAGTAATAGTACTATCATGAACAGTAGCAGCTGCACCGTAGTAGTAATAGTAGTAGTAGTAGTAGCTGCAGTGTATTAGTAGGAGTAGTAGTAGTAGCAGCAGCGTTGTAGTAGTTGCAGTATAGTAGTTGTAGTACTAGTAGTAGTAGTAGCAGCGTAGTAGTAGCGGTAGTAGCAGCACCAGCGTAATAGTAGTAGTAGTTGGTAAAGTAGTAGTAGTAGTAGTACTATCCCCATCAGGGAAAGGTAAGCGACAGAGCCAACTTAGCACTGTGTAAACTATTAAGTCAGTCCGGCAGAAAACGACCATGTTGAATTCAAAAACTTAAACTGATATTTTTTTTTTCCTTTTATGATTCTGAAAGAAAACGTAGGAACGTGATTTTTGGCTCATCTCTCTCTAGTGACAACTTTTAGTAATTAGTAGTGGGTTCCTGCCTACTACCTTTCAATAGGACACATATTTACCAGTTTTTATAACATACTTCGACTCCAGTTTTCAAGATGGTACTTCTTTAGTTAAGAATTTTTCAATCTTGTATCTTCTCTTCAGAAAATGTTATGCTGTGTGACTTACTCATTAAACTGTTGCTATTGACTCTACAGTATGTAACATTATAGCAGTTTTTAAATACTGTGTCACCACTTTATCAATTTTAATGTAGCTTGTTTCGTTAAAAAAATTTATAGAGTGTGTTAAATCTTTAACTATTTTCACATGGCATTTTACCTTGTGAAAAATTTATTATCGAGAACTCTGCATACTTAGATAGAATCCTCTCTTGATATTTCCTTATTATTTACCTTATCCGTTGGTACTCATAACCACGGTAAAGATTTGGCACATTTTGTGAAATAGTGTTTGGTGTTTATCATGGCAAGAGATACTGGCCCTGAGGGAATGTCTCTCTGTCGTGTCACATGTGTCGTGAACTGTGTCGAGTGACGAAAAATTTACCTCTTGAGCAGGACGGTACGGCCCTTCAGCACGAGAGTACGACCCTTGAGCAGGACGGTACGGCCCTTCAGCACGAGGGTACGGCCCTTGAGCAGGACGGTACGGTCCTTGAACACGAGGGTACGGCCACTGAGCAGAACGGTACAGCCCTTGAGCACGAGGTTACAGCCCTTGAGCAGGACGTTACGGCCGTTGAGCAGGACGGTACAGCTCTTGAGCACGAGGTTACAGCCCTTGAGCAGGACGGTACGGCCATTGAGCAAGACGGTACAGCCCTTGAGCACGAGGGTACGGCCGTTAAGCAGGACGGTACGGCCCTTGAGCAGGACGGTATGGCCTTTTGAGCACGAGTGTACGGCCCTTGAGTAGGACGGTAAGGCCCTTAGCAGGACAGTACGGCCCTTGAGCAGGACGGTACGGCCCTTGAGCACGGGGGTACGGCTCTAAGCACGACGTTGTTTCCCTTTAGCACGACGGTACGATCCTTGGGCATGATCTCGAATGCTCGGGTCTAAGGCCATTGACTTAGCAGTGGAATTACTCCCCAGTGTTTGAGGTCTACCTGGAATCTGTCCCACTGAAACAATGGCTTTAAAAGTGGTTTACGGTTTTCGGCAAGCACCTGTTTGCTGTTTGCTGTTTTCACGTCTCCTGTTATCAAGTGTTTGCTCATCTGCTGTCTGCACACCAAGACCCGCCCACGTCTCTGGTGTCTTCCTCTGCCCCACACGGCCTCGGAAGGATCCAGTGGTCTGTTGCTGTCTGCATTCCCTTGTCTTTATAAGCACACAATAATATTGCTCAGTTTATAGAAATGTTTATGAAGATATCTCAAAAACTGTGACAGTCTGATTAAATGGATAGTTTGTTTGACCTTTTATTGTTAAAAGCCATGAGAATATGCTCGGTGATTTTTGTCGGCAGAATAAAAAGGAAGAATACTGCTCACGCATCTCATGCGTGTCGCAGGAGAGAGAGAGGGAGAGAGAGAGAGAGAGAGAGAGAGAGAGAGAGAGACGAAGGAGTGTGTGCGTGGATGATGTCCTCCCCTCCTGCATTATGACTTTCTAAGCGTAGGAGCAGAAGGAACCAAGCGAGGATTTTTTTTTTTCTTTCCCTTGTTGAACCTCAGCCCATCTGTTCCTGGCGCTGCCTGGCTTAGGCGGGACGTGGCGAGTGGGTATGGCAGTGTTTTGTATATACCAAGAGGCACTGGCTGGTGGTCCCTCAAGGCCAAGTGTTTGTCGCTTACTTTATCGCTACCGAGACCGTGATTATTATCGTCCTTATCTACCCACTTGGGTAACGTTATCGCCGATGTGATCCCACTGGCGGAGTCGTCACCGTACTTTTATCAGTCATCGCAGTTATCAGTAGCAATTCGTTGAAGTAATTATGGTCATTACTGTAGCTAATTGTTGTAGCAGCTGTTGTTGGTAGTTGTAGCCACTGTTGTAGTGAATGATTGTAGCCACTTGTTGCTGTCGCTGTTATCAACCTAATCAATACGACCACGAACCCGGTCATCATAATGGTACGACCCCTGAGCACGACGGTACGACTCTTGAGCCCGACGGTACGGCCCCTGAGCACGACGGTACGACTCTTGAGCCCGACGGTACGGCCCCTGAGCTCGACAGTGACACCCTTAGGTATGATGGCATGACCTTAAACCTTAAGGATCGGGTTAAAGGTCATGGCATCTTACCCAAGTGTCGTATCGTCATTACATCGAGGATCTCACGGTCAGCGGTCGTTCAGTCGTGCTCGTGGGTCGTACCGTCGAACTTGTGGGTCGCACTGTCGTACTCGTGGGTCGTACCGTCGTGATGAGAGGGATTAAAGATCACCATCGTTCCTGCTGTAGTCACCTTGGTCGCCAATACCTTCGTCACCATCGCCACCATCACTATCATCATCATCACTATTATTCTCATGACACCTCTCATCATCAGAGAGGGTCACCCCTCACCATCGCTATCTACCGCTGGGGTTAAATGCCCCTCCATCTCCGCCTCTTTAAAGAACGGCGAGGCGGGACGCCAGCCGGGTGACGGAGTTAAACACATTAGATGGTTCAGTCTCCTCTGCTTTAATGAGAGTGGTGGGGGGAGGGGAGTTGTCGGGGGAGGGGCATTCATGCAGGGAAGGGGGGTGGAGGAGAACGGCGCCCCCTCCCCCTCCTACTCTCTCGAGGGTGCAGAGAGGAGGGGTGAGGGGTGGGGGGTAGGTAGGTGAGGGGGGGAGGGAGGTAAGAGCTGGGAAGTACCTACTACTGCGAGCGACGGCACCAACATGTCCGCCTTAAGCACGCTGTTACGCTGGGCCGGGGAGGTGGCCTCCATTATTCTGATTGGCTGGAGAGGAAGGGGAGAGAGGGAGAGAGAGAGAGAGAGAGAGAGAGAGAGAGAGAGAGAGAGAGAGGAAACAAAGGAAAGGCAGAGAAGGCATGAAGACTTTTTGCGTGTGTGTATGTTATGTGTTTGTTTGTCCGTCCGCTGTGTGTGCCTGTACGTGCTCTTTGGTCTGTGTATGTGTATGTGTGTGTGTGTGTGCCGGGGTGGTCATCTGTGTATGACGAACAGCCACGACCAAACGGAAACGCGGGATCTTAAAGGGGTAACAGACCTCCTCTGGTGCCGGTAGGTTAGTGAAGGGAGGACAGACCTCCCTGGTGACGAGTCAGACCGCGGACGCCGGTCTCTGGTACGATTTGCCGTGCAGTTTGGAACAACCGGGTAGTGTTAGGAATCCCTTGCTCCTCTTTCCCTTTACATGTCCTGTGATCTGACCGATAGATACTTCAGCAGGAGGTCCCCTGGTGTGGTTCAGTAGGAGGTCCTCTGGTGTGGTCCAGCGGGAGGTCCCCTGGAGTGGTTCAGCAGGAGGTCCCCTGGTGTAGATCAACAGGAAGTCCCCTGGTGTGGCTCAGCAGGAGGTCCCCTGGTGTAAAACAGCAGGAAGTCCCCTGGTGTGGCTCAGTAGGAGGTCCCCTAGTGTAGATCAGCAGGAGGTCCCCTGGTGTGATTTGGCAGGAGGTCCCCTGGTGTAGATCAGCAGGAAGTCCCCTGGTGTGGCTCAACAGGAGGTCCTTTGGAGTAGATCAGCAGGAAGTCCCCTGGTGTGGTTCGGCAGGAGGTCCCCTGGTGTACGGGTGATATGTAGGCCGGTGTTGAGCACGCCACTAGAGGATCAAGCGGCCATGGACACGCCGGGGCCCACAGAAGGCGTAACTAAGTTATAAGGTCGGGACACAACCTTGTACCGCCCTTGCGAAAAAGATCAACCACGTGGGAGGAGCTCCGCATTTTTAAGGACCCTGGGAGGCTGACCACCTGGCATCAGGAGCAAAGTTTCTTGCGAGTTGGCGCAGACTTTTGGAAGAGATTGTGTTTAACTTGTGAGTAAAAGCATTAAAGGAATGCAATGAAATATAACTCGAAGTTGATTTTCTAAATGGTTAGTACATAGACTGATTAGCTGATTGAAATGATAGGAGGACTATGATGATTATACTGAACACCGTATGATTCATGATTCGAGAGCAATTCTTCGTAGTATTTATTAATCACAGGAGGACCTCCGACTCCAGTAGCTCTGCGGTTCTGTCTTCAGTACTGACTCTCCATCTGTTGTATGGCTCTTGCTCAGAGGAACGGAATGCTTCCAAGTGTCTTACTTGTGCTGCATGTGAGACTGTGATGTGTAATCCCTCTCCTGCTCCTTGTATGATGTATTAATGTGTAGTAAAGTGGGGGAAAGAAAAAGACGCCGGACAGGGAAAGTGAAGTGGTAAGAGAGAAGAGAGTTGCAGAGGACAAGGATATATGGTGGAGGTTTTTGAAAGTCTGTGAGGCTTTGTTGACTGTACATTTTCAGTGTCTTATTTGTAGACGCATGGAATGCAGATGAGTAAATGAATAATAATGATAAAGAAAGGTTTGTTGAATTCAGGCAGCTGGTATGATGACCCACGAGAACTGTACGAATACCTTAAGAGGTTTTCGTTGTACAGTGTACAATGGCCAGTGATATTCACCGTAAACACATGCAGCATGTTTAGACTGGGTCCACACAGCAGGCAGACTACGTAACGTCTCAAGTGAATTGCAGAGCTGTCTCCATTTTCACTGGCACTACTAATCTTGGCTTTTTATCCGTCTGTCTAAACAGGAAAATGTTAACACTTGTTTGGTTAATTTATAACCACCGCTGAAAATACATAGTTTAGCTATTACAGAGCTGAGAGGGTCATAAACGTATCTAGTTAATTAATCACAAAAGAGCTTAAGATCAAGTTGGGGCTGGATATTTCTACGGTTTGGATAAGCACGTGAGTGAGATACATCTACAATGCACAGGAAGTTTTGCTGAGCAAATTCTATGATTTGTACGCATTTAATGATGATTAGTAGAACAGTAAGTGATGAAAAGTTACACATTGGTTGAATTGCAATAACGTGTGTGTTTGTGTGTTTTGGTTTAGATAGGAAAGTAGTCAACGTGAGGTAAGCCATATGTATGTTGTTTATATCGACAGATGACACAAACTTCTCTTTCGGCCCTGAAGCCCCCTGGGAATCATGTGTGTTCCATATCTCAGCTGATGCTCTCCAGATCTTGGGCAACTCTTGTAGTTTCTCTCCTCAAGTGTCTTTTAGTTCCTACCATCTTTTAATGTTCTTCTCTTTAAAAACATGTGCCAGTCGATTTTACGTTTAGTCGTACATTTTTCTCTTCAGTATTTTCAGTGTATGGGTAGATTTCATGACTGTCGTTATCTCGGGGCATTGCTATCACAGGTGGACGTAAGTTGGGCGAGCCATATGGGCATTGTGGGGTATCAGTCAGTACTTCCACGGTCGCTGACTTGGTCAAGAAAGTAAGTTTTTTTTTGGTTCCCTCCATCTCTGCTGAGGAACTACGGTCTGTGTGTATGTAAAGAGAACAGACGCAAAACATGTGAAGAATTCTAGGATGGCGCCGTGTGAGTTACTTATGTTAGTAGAGAACTTTGAGGTGTGTGTGTGTGTGGGAGTGTATGTTGTACTGACTTAGTGTGGTTTGGTGGTGGAAATGTCATGCTCACTCGTGAAGTGTGATGGGGTTCTCTAGCTGAGTAACGTGTCATAGCATCTAGTATGTTAAGATGTTAAGAAAACGATGAATGTATGAGGTTGGGTTATTCGTTCTGATGTGAGTCTGACAGTTTGTGAGGGGGTTAGTGATAGGAAAAGTGATATTGCAAAGGAATATTTGTACGAGGAAGATCCATTTGGCGGTAAACTTTATTAAACTTAAAGAATTAATTAAATGCTGAGCGCATGAACCCAGAGTCTATTCTCGTCTTATGAACTTTAATGAGTAAAGATAATGCATGGCTCCTTATTGGAATCCGTCCGCTGAAGGAAATTAATCAAAAGACCAACTTTACTCGTGTAACCTTCCTGTAGCAGCAGAAAAGAAGTATGGAGACATAAGCCTGATGGAAAGTATCAGGAGTATATGAAATGTGATCATTATTAGGATTTGGTGAGGTATGATAACATTGGAGGACCAAGACAAATACCTCACCATCGCTTGTATTACTGAATTTTTTTTTTAGATTTATTTAGAAAATTTTCCAAATATATCATGAAATATGGGAGCAACGAAATTCACTTGTCGTTAATTCACCGCACGTTAATTCACTGCTCGTTAATTCACCGCTCGTTAAATCACCGCTACTTAATTTACCGCTCGTTAAATCACTGCTCGTTAAATTGATTTCGTCATGCGTATGTTTTTCGTGCCTTACACCTGGAATGTCGTGGAAAGAATATTACCATGAGTGAGTGTTCTGTACATCGAGGGAACAGCTTGTTTAAAAGTCACATATAAAGCGTTTCCTCCTCGCTGATCATCTTTTCGGTCAAATTACTGGGTTCATCAAGACATGTAGAGTCCAGGTCCAACAATGTAGAGTCCAGGTCCAACAATGTAGAGTCCAGGTCCAACAATGTAGAGTCCAGGTCCAACAATGTAGAGTCCTGGTCCAACAAAATAGAATCCAGGTCCATCAGTGTAGAGTCCAGGTCCAACAACGTAGAGTTTGTGTCCAACAATGTAGAGTCCAGGTCCAACAAAGTAGAGTCCAGGTCCAACAATGTAGAGTCTAGGTCCAACAGTGTAGAGTCCACGTCCATCAGTGTAGAGTCCAGGTCCAACAAAGATTTCAGACAAACTGTACCGTATCCCACTAGAGACAAACTCAAAAGAAAAGAGTCTCGCGGGAACTCTGCAGGCACTTAAGCACAGATTATGAACTCGACACTTAACGAAAAACTATGCACTTTGTTGCAAGACTAAAACCAAGTATCGACATACAGTCGACGCTTTGGACAATCGATGCATTTTCGCCCATTGGATTTTTATCTCTGGTTATTGTGTAATTAGGGATGTGTAATTACCTATCTGTAGTGTGCGGGGAGGGAGTCTTTTACGCTCGTGGTGCCTCATCTCTTGAACCTTTTCTACTATTTTACACATTTTGAAACATGTATATGATGTCTGCATGTACAGTATTCTCATTCCATATGTGTGTGTGTGTGTGTGTGTGTGTGTGTTGTATGTATATATATATTTTCTCAATCAACTTGATTATTTTGTATTTTATGTTCTAAGTTTCAATTTTTCTCACAAAGATCTAGATATATACTTTAATATATTTCTATACTGTGGAGAAGTGAGGAAGTGTGTCTCACTTGTCTAATCTTCATCTTTTCATAATTTATTGCTGTTTCTCATGTTACTGTTTATAGTACTAGCATATCATTGTGATTATTTAAGGCAAGTCATATGCGACCTTATTAATTTTGTCCGTGAACTTCCACGTACGAATAAAGTAAGCGAGTCATCAACCAATCACGAACCATTTTCTCTGCGCGGGCTTCTCTCTCGAAATTTAGAAAACGGGAGAAGAAAGATTCTTAGGACAGACTTCGGTAATGAATAATGTTTATTATATCTCGTCTTTCTCTACTTTATCGGTGTCGTTAGACTTGTAAATTCCTCTTTTACCTCAATTTTTTTTTTAAGGATTTAACAAGTTGAATTCGAGCGAATTGTTAATCACGATGATACGAGCGTCACGGGATTTGACCCGAAACAAAGTCATTGAGATAAGATACCCTAGTTATTCGGGGCGCTTTCCTGAGCCTTGAATCGACACGGGTCCGGACCTGTGGAGCTCAGGGCAACTCAGGGTCCGAACGAGGTCATTGAGATAAAATACCAGACGAGAGTCATGCTCAACAGGGTCTTCTCTCCCCGCTGTTCAGTGCAGGCCCGTTCCCCTGCCCGTGGGTTCGCTGGACAGTAGATAGGCGGAACTATACACCACAGGGAACCATGAGGCATATTAACCGGAACTCTGTCGGTTAATACTGTCGTTCGTATAACAACGGCCAGCATATCAGGAGTAATTAGATCTAATCTATCCTCACCCAACCTAAGCTGCCAGATTATCTTGGGAATATTATGCTTTAACGAGGCTTGTAAATGATAATTCAGTTAATCAGACTTATTTGTATTGAAGTGATTCACTCTTCCTCTAATGGACAACGTTACTGAAGAGTCGCCCCGTCGTACGCAGCAGGTCGTACCGTCGGCCTCAAGGGTTTTACCGGCGTGCTCAAGGGTCGTACCGTCTGCCTCGAAAGGTTCATTATGCCTGCAACGCAAGGCTGGGCCAGGTCGTAGTTCATCCCCTGGCACGACCAGGAACAAGAGTTTCCTCTGGTCACGTCTGGCTGTGTGCCCCAGGGTGCGTGTGATACCATCCTCCGCGGGCACCATAGCTTTGTAATGCGCGTGACAACCTGAGAACCATAGCAGCTGTACCTCAAGATAGTTTATACTGTTTACTCCTGGTTAGTTTACACCTTTACCTTGTGGTTAGTTTACACCTTTGATTTGTGTTTAGTTTACGTCTTTAACATAATAGTTTACACCGTTAACCCTTGGATAGTCCACACCGGTAATCCCCATTTAGTTTACAGCGTTAACTCTATTAGTTTACAACTTTAACATAATACCTTACACCGTAAAGCACTTGGTTAGTTTACATCATTTAACCCCAAGTTAGTTAACTCTGTTAACCTTGGGTTAGTTTATGGTGTAAACTCCTTTATGCACTGGTACTACATACACCCAGTCCGCTGTGTTTTTTCTTTGTTTCTTTCATTCTTCCTGGTGTATCCACCCACTCCTCCCTACGTATATATATTACTATTACATTCTCTCTCATATTTTCTCTATTCCGGAAGCCAAGCCAGGGTCAGCCTTTGTGAAGCTTTCCTGACATTATCTGTCGTTCTCCTCACTTACCGTTATTATTACTTTTGTGTTTGATTCATATATATATATATATATATATATATATATATATATATATATATATATATATATATATATATATATATAT
>JAYMFT010212012.1:0-11493 GCA_038088735.1 Panulirus argus
TCTCTCTCTCTCTCTCTCTCTCTCTCTCTCTATATATATATATATATATATATATATATATATATATATGTATGTATGTATGTATGTATGTATATTCGCTGTTTCCAGTGTTAGTGGGGTAGCGCCATGTACAGGCAAAGAAATGGCCCCATTCACTCACATCCACTTTGTTGCCATTACGAATAATGTGCTGAAACCAAAGCCGTATGATCTTTCCATGGTTTTCCCTGAACCTCTTCATATGCTCTAGTCCAGCCCACTGTAAGCATGTCGCCCCCAGTCTAACACGTCTCTTCAATTTGCCCTGTCCCATGCATGCTTCACAACCTCCTGTATGTTCAGGCCCCAACATTTCAAAGCAACTTTCATTCCATTCTTCCACCTCCTCTTTGATTTTCCCCTTTTCCTTTCTCTCTGCTCTCAGAGTTCTTCTAATACCAAACCCTGTTTCTAGGAGATCTAAATAAGCCCACTAAATCTCAATAGGGCTCACCTATACAGCCATGAGAGCCATCCATACACTAACGCATAATTTTTCTCCTAATATTTTATTTTCAAACTGTTCTGTTGCCAAACCCTGAATATGGCCACATTATTTCATCTCAAATGGACCCCAAACACATGCATGGGGAGCCAGGCATACCGTAAGGAACTAGAGCCACCATCATCAAGTTACTTGGATCTCTTGGTTCAGCTGGGTTTAGTACGAGAGAAAGCGTTCATACAATTATACCGTCTCCTACAAAGGAAGACCAAGAACCCCTGAAACCATCTTCGTGCCTGCGCTTCTCATCCACTCATGAAAAATAGAGGGACTCTTTATCCTTTTTATGTGTTGAAAACAGGCAAACACTCACAAGATCTGCCCCATTCTTAAAAAGTAGAAAATGCAGTATGAGATATGCTGTTTAAAAAGCACCTGCAAACCTGGGGGACACAAGCCACATCCAAAAAAGGGAAGGCATTCTGCATATGTGCAACTGCTGCAGGAAACGCGTTAAGGTCATCAATCACAAGTCCTTACACAGCATGCAACACAACAAACTTTGAATCTTACAGAGATGAAAGTTCAGCTAGGTATTATTTATAACATCCTCTGAAGCTAATGGTGACAAAATGAATCACAAATAATGACTAGGAATTAGACAATCCCAAATCATGAGAGGCAATTTGTGCACAAAATTATGTTGGCAGATGAAACTCCTGCATAAGCTGCTATTACCAAGCCTACTAAATGCTACAGAGCTTGAAAGCACATCCCTTAGAAAAAGTAAATATAACGAGGCTTTAGAAAGAGAATACATAACCCGAGGTATTCAAAAAAGAAATTATAAACCGATGTTTTAGAAACAGATAATGTAACCCAAGGTTTTAGAAAAAGAAAATATAACCCTAGGTTTAAGAAAAAGAATACATAACCCAAGGTTTTAGAAAAAGAATACATAATTGGAGGTTTTAGAAAAACAATACATTACTGGAGGTTTTAGGAAAAGAATATATAACCCAAGCTTTTAGATGAAGAAAATGTAACCCGCATATTAGAAAAGGAAAATATAACCCGAGGTTTTACAATAACGAAATTTAACCCAAGATTTTAGAAAAAAGAAAACATAGCCCAAGGATTTAGAAGAAAATATAACCTAAGGTTTTACCGAAAACTAAAAGGAATGATAACAATCCCTCTACAAATGCAACTGCATCAGGTATTTAGAATGGTATAGGGATGATGTGTAATAAGGGATGAATAGAGTACCAATTTATGGAGACCAAATGGAGGTAATGATATACTTATTCATCGTTAACAGATTGATAGGGTGGAAAATTTACGTATGTACTGTAAAAAAATGAAAATTATCAGAACAAGTATCTTAAGTAAATTTATACCTCTTTTGGGCAGAAGACTGATGGATCTCATGAACTTAACCTACAAAAGAGCTTTATAAAACTAGTAATGGCTTAGATGCATTCAGTTTAAGCCCTCAGTCCTCCCAGCTGTTCATCCTCCCCCAAGGTTGGTCTGTAAATTGGGCACACACCTCAGACTAGGGTACATACACATATGTAGCATTCATGATTAGGGTGTTCAAATGTTTTTGTTTGCATGAAAATGCTTCGTCTTCTTTAAATTTTATGAAAAATTTATCATAATCGGCAAGATATATGATCTCTGCAGTTAGATCAGTTGACAACAAACCAAAATAATAAAAAATGGCATTTTGATGGTGGCTATTTATGCAAACACCATATACCTATATATCTCCTTGTCCCTTGTCTCTGAAGGTTATTGCCACAACAACTTAGCTTCAGTGGTGTACTGTGTGGAAAATATAAAACTGCTAGAACTTAATTTGGAGCAATTTTTCTTGTTCAAACAGATGATGAGTGTGGATAGAGCTATGAAGATTAGAGAAAATGTCAGCATACATAATGTAAAAGATGGCAAAACATATCAAGAAATCAACAGAATCTATAAAAACCACAACCTAACCTCCCTTAAGCAGCTAACACACAACTTATTTTTCATATCATTTGAAAAATGAGATTTCAGTGGTCCTGAGTTTGCAAGCAAATGCAGGGCAGTGTGTTTGTTTAGGTGCACATGCCAAGTAGCAAATGAAATCATTGTCAGTATATGTCAACTGTAACGCTGAAAATGAAGGTAAGCCTCATCCACTAAGGTGAAGTTAAGTGAGGTTTTCATAGAGAAAGTTATGCCAGGTTCAAAAAGAGAAAAATAGTGGGTTTTGCCTGTTTTACATGTACGGGAATTTGCACAAAAATGCAGCAGTTATAAAACTTCATGCAGTACAGTATTGATATCTCATGCCATGTCAAAAGCCCCTCATCTTTAAAATATACCAGAACAACAGGCGTGTCATTAGTCAATCAATGTGAAAATAGTGACAGCTCTGTAAATAGCACATTACTGTCAAAATGAGCTACTTTGCTATGTCTGGTTTAGTTAGGCTGGGCTGGCTAATTCTACACAAGAACCTTGCTTAATCCAACGTGAAATAAAAATGCCAATGCGAATTTTACACAACATATAATAAAAATATATGGGAATCTCACATATTCCACAAATAGTTCATTACAAAATGTGAACGAAAGGAAACTGAAATAGGCCTTTTGGCTGGAGAGACAGAGTCTCGTGCTACTCGTTTACTTTCACTCATATATGCATCCAACCTGGATTTTAAAACTGTCTGTAATTCTTGCACTTACCATACAACCCTATTTGGTAACTTGTTCCCACTCATCAGCAATGCTTTCCTATGTGCTTATTAGATTTAACTTGGTACTCTGACGATAATGAGACAATACAGAGTAAGAGTGAAGGGTATTATAAAAACATTTTTCATCGTGATTTTAAAATTTTCATGTCGGAAAGCATCCTTGCTAAAACACGACCAAAGAGGGTACCTATGTAAATGTATGTCATGCTAAAAGTTGCATTGATGATTTCTGATATAGCGACAGAATGGAAATAAACATGAGGGCGTCATGAATCAAACACAGGAATACAGCATTAACGATAATGTTTCCTTAGCATATTCTACTATTTATACCGAGTATGGAGAAATGAAAGGGGCAGGCTATGTACATTATGTCTGGATAAATGGGGTG
This sequence comes from Panulirus argus, assembly GCA_038088735.1. Taxonomy (NCBI): domain Eukaryota; kingdom Metazoa; phylum Arthropoda; class Malacostraca; order Decapoda; family Palinuridae; genus Panulirus; species Panulirus argus. Next base: position 3,628 of record JAYMFT010212012.1, read on the forward strand.
CAATCATATTTACAGCACAGATCATTGAAATACTACATGGTAAAGTGATTATCTATGCTCTGTGTAAAAATAGGTGGCTACTGTATCTTCTACATAAATTTTTTCACATATCCTCTATGAGCACTAAAAAAAAGTACTTGAAACCAGTTAGTCTGGGTTTGGGAATACTCACTGAATATCACTTTACTCACACCACTACCTTTACGATATAATTGAACCATACAGAAGAAAAGTTGTTGGGAATATTGAAAAACCATCAGATTTGTTTGGGAGGTGAGAGAAGAATGGTATGTATTGAATTGTTACGACAAAATTGAACTAGTCCACCAGGAATGAGAGAGATCTGTGTTAACTTTTGGCTTTGTTCTGGTTAACATTGTGTTTAAGATAACCTATGGATTGATTTCCTTTTTTGTCAGATACTTAGTTCGTGTTTCAGTGTTTACTGTATTTTCATTATTCTCCCTTCTGTATAATAATTTTGGAGAGATCTATAACTATTTTTTCTGAGATATCAGTACTCCAAACAAAATTCATGAAACTCTTATATGGAAGAAGCACTACTTTTTGTAAACGTATATCCTTAAATACTGCATGGGTATTATTACAGTTTCAGACGTCCAGGTTAGATTAGGTTTGGTTCGGTGGATAAAGTTTTTCCAATGGATTTTGATGTCTTTTGAACGAATCTGACTTTCTTTCAACCTTAAATAACTACTTTTTGTGATTTCGCCCCAGCCAAAGTCCCAGTTCTGACTGGGGGTCCACCTTTATCGTTGGATAAAGGAGAGTGGGGTGGCAATATCTCAAAAAGTAGTGATTTGCTGTAGAAATGAAGGTCAAAGAAGCATGCAAAACACATGAAAAACCATCGGTAAATAGTAATATTACTGGTACGTGCACAGTTACCAACAATTCGAATCCTTTACAGGAAAATAGCATAGCCAGTCTCCAGGCATCTTAATCAATATTTTCGAATAATCCTCCAGTAAATTTAGGGTAGGCTAGGGTTAAAGAGGGGGGGGGGGGTATCAGGAGCTTTAAGGTAAGGACGACTGGAGGTCTGATTATTCAACCCGATGGTTTCCCTGCACTTCAATATGGCGGTGGATATGAGCTCTAAGGGGGCTATAGAGCTAAACGTACCCAGTTGTTCTGTCATTCAACAACATTTTTTCGGTAATCCCAACAACTTTTCCAGTCTGGGGGTTAAGTCGACATAGAAATAAATTAGTACAAGGAAATAGTAAAGTATTACCTGTGTCTTCATAAGGCATCGGTGAAAGACGTACCGTAACCGGTACACTGGAGGCGTCCAAGTGGCAGGTGGATGCTCTAGTCCTGGACACTACATGAGTTAAATACAACATAAGGATCTTACCGTCCATGCCATATTTGTAATAATACAGGATGACAGATCATGGACATATTCTACCAATGCCATAAACGTAAGATTTCGTATAAGGTACATTTTTATAGTCTTTATTTACACAAGGTTTTACTAAAAATTAGTCTGGGTTCTTGAATATTTAATTAATTAAATTGTATTCTGTACAATTAATTAATACCAACATAGTAAGTATAGAACCCAAATTCGAGGAAGACTATAGATATTTTATCACTGTTTTACGTCCGTAGAACAGCCCAAGGTGGCTAATTACGGCACCGACTACTATAGAGGATAATTATCTCTGATAACGGTCATGCCAAGTGATTAAAGCGCTAAAAACACTCACCTGACACGATGAATATTGGCCATAGTGACTTCGCCTGATTTGAATTCCGTCCTCTCTGTTTTGAACAGAAGCGATGGTTCCTTTCTCTCATCCACTCCGGCGATTAAACCTATTTTCACCATCTATACCCAGAAATGACCAAATATTAATTAGAATTATTATTTTATCAATTTTATGATGATGTATATATATTTAGTGTATTTATTTATATATATATATATTTATTTATTTCAGATTGGGAAAGAAAACGGATGATTGCATCATTGCCAGCGACGGGTGGACCCCGGTGGCCAGGGTCGGCGGCGGCAGCGCCAGTAGCCCGTCAGCCGCTGAGGAGGGCGGACGTGTCTAGTGTGTGTGTTCGTGCTCAAGGTTCTCCGTCCCTACCCCCCTATACTGTGACTTTACCTCCCCATGTGCTCGTGTAAATCATGAGATTCGCTGGGCACCAGACATACATAATTTACTCTAGATAGCCAAGACTTTTTTATTAAAGATGAGTTTGTCCAAGAACCCCAAAAACCCCCTCTCTGGGGTGAGGTACGAGCATCTCGTAGCCGGGGTCTCTGGCGGGGTGGCTTCCACCCTCATCCTCCATCCTCTAGATCTCTTGAAAATCAGATTTGCTGGTGAGTTATCCCCTCTTTATTTATGTAAATGTATGCACGATTAAGTCAATAGGGCAATAGTATCTCTGGGGGGTTGTGTGTGCGTGAAAGGTACGGGTGGGTACGGTATACGGGGGTTGGATGACTCAAGGCTGGATTTACGGGGTGTCGGGGGGAGACGGACGAATTTTTTCTGGGGGGAATGTGGGAAGAATTTGGTTCATGGGCGCCCCCCCCCACCCCCAGTTTCCTGTCTCCCCCTAGATGTCCTGATTTACAATGTGGCTGACCGTATTACGAGGTGGAGCTGATTTGGTGAAATAAAAATTGATTTACAATTTTGTAAATAAGAATAAAATTTTTGTAAATGAGATTTTATTAAAAAAAATTGGGAGGGGAAGAAATTTTACGAAATCTAGACTTAATTGATTTAATGAACAAATTTGTGGCAGTCTGTAATGTATTAAATTATTTTTTAGATTTTTAAAGACAAATTTGCATAGATTACCTCCTCAAATAATCAGTTTAACTGGAATATATAAATTGCCTTTGGCTCATATTTACTGAGGTTTGATGTTGGTCGATTCAGAGCAAGGAAGTTTTGTAAATCATTTTCTCAAATTGTATTGTAAATGCATTCATGTCGGGTTTATTTCCTGTAAATGGATGAATTTTCAGATGTCCAATTTTTATATGAAATTGAAGATTAAGGTAAATCTGTTCACTGTGAGGTTTTTATGAAAAAAGAATTCAATATAAATTTGCCCTAAGTGGTGTTGGGTTTTTAAATATCTCTGAAGTTTAAGGTAAATTGTACAGTTTAAGGTTTTTATACGGTTAAGAATTTAAAGTAAATCTGTCCAATGTGAGATTTCTATAAGGCTGAAAAAATAAGGTAATTTGTCTAATGGGAATGAAAAATTAAGGTAAATTTGTCCAAAGGGAGTGAGAAATTAAGAAATTTGTCCAAAGGGAGTGAAGAATTAAGTTAAATTTGTCCAAAGGGAGTGAAATTTAAGACTGAAAATTATAGCTAAATTTGTTCAAAGGGAGTGGAAAATTAATCAAAATTTGGTCAAAGGGAGTGGAAAATTATTCTAAATTTGTCCAGAGGGAGTGAAAGTTAAGATAAATTTGTCCAAAGGTAGTGAAAAATTTTGCTAAATTTGTCCAAAAGGGAGTGGAAAATTAATCTAAATTTTCCAAAGGGATTATACCTGGCTATAGTGTCTTTACAAAGAGATATGGTGATTAACCCACATCCTCTGGCCTAAACAACTTTCCCGACTGTCGAGTTAAAATTGTAGGAAAAAATTGACCGAAAATCGTGGCTTCAAGTCTTCAAAAATCCTCTAGGAATATTACGTTAACTCTATTTTGTTAAACTTTTATAAAATGTGCGTTGCATGTTGTGAAACACCTAGTGTTTGTGTTTCTGCTTTATAGGAAACATTTGTCGTTTGACTTCCTGTTTGATTTGAAAAGCATGATGTGTGTGTTTCTGCTCTATAGGAAACACACGGAGTTTGTCTTCCTGCATGATATGAAACTTAATCTTCCTGTTTGATATGAAACACTTGATGTATGTCTTCTTGAATAATGAGAAACACTTTGTGTTTGTCTTCCTGCTTGGTTCAACATATTGTTTGTCTTCCTGCTTGCTATGAGATATGGTTTGACTTCCTGCTTGCAGTGAGATGTTGCTTGTCTTCCTGCTTGCTATGAGATATTGTTTGTCCTCCTGCTTGATTTGAGATATGGTTTGTCTTCCTGCTTGCTCTGAGATATTGTTTGTCTTCCTACTTGCTGTGAGATATTGTTTGTCGTCCTACTTGCTGTGAGATATTATTTGTCTTCCTATTTGCTATGAGATATTATTTGTTTTCCTGCTTGATTTGAGATACTGTTTGTATTCCTGCTTGCAATGTTGTTTTCCTACTTGATGTGAGATACTGTTTGTATTCCTACTTGCAATGAGATATTGTTTGTCTTCCTGCTTGCTATGAAATAGTTTGTCTTCCTGCTTGCAAGGAGATACTGTTTGTGTTCCTGCTTGCAATGAGATATTGTTTGTTTTCCTTCTTGCTATGAAATATTGTTTGTCTTCCTGCTTGCTAGGAGATATTGTTTGTCTTCCTGCTTGCAGTGAGATATTGTTTGTCTTCCTGCTTGCTGTGAGATATTGTTTGTCTTCCTGCTTGCTATGAGATATTGTTTGTCTTCCTACTTGCTGTGAGGTATTGTTTGTCTTCCTGCTTGATATGAGATACTCTTTATATTCCTGCTTGCAATGAGATATTGTTTGTCTTCCTACTTGCAATGAGATATTGTTTGTCTTCCTGCTTGCAATGAGATATTGTTTGTCTTCCTGCTTGCTTTGAGATATTGTTTGTCTTCCTGCTTACTGTGAGATTCGTTTGTCTTCCTGCTTGCTATGAGATATTGTTTGTCTTCCTGCTTGCTGTGAGATATTGTTTGTCTTCCTGCATGCAATAAGATATTGTTTGTCTTCCAGCTTGCTATGAGATATTGTTTGTCTTCCTGCTTGCTGTGAGATATTGTTTGTCTTCCTGCTTTCTGTGAGATATTGTTTGTCTTCATTGTTTTCTTTCTGCTTGCAGTGAGATATTGTGTTCCTGCTTGCTATGAGATATTGTTTGTCTTCCTGCTTTCTGTAAGATATTGTTTGTCTTCCTGCTTGATCTGAGATATTGTTTGTCTTCCTGCTTTCTGTGAGATATTGTTTGTCTTCCTGTTTGATATGAAATTCTGTTTGTATTCCTGCTTGCTGTGAGATATTGTTTGCCTTCCTGCTTGATATGAAATTCTGTTTGTATTCCTGCTAGCTGTGAGATATTGTTTGTCTTCCTGCTTGCTATGATATATTGTTTGTCTTCCTGCTTTCTCTGAGATATTGTTTGTCTTCCTGCTTGCTATGATATATTGTTTGTCTTCCTGCTTTCTATGAGATATTGTTTGTCTTCCTGCTTGCTCTGAGATATTGTTTGTCTTCCTGCTTGCTATGAGATACTGTTTCTCTTCCTGCTTGCTATGAGACATTGCTTGTCTTTCTACTTGCTATGAGATACTGTTTCTCTTCCTGCTTGCTATGAGATATTGCTTGTCTTTCTACTTGTTATGAGATATTGTTTGTCTACCTGCTTGCTCTGAGATATTGTTTGTCTTTCTGCTTTCTGTGAGATATTGTTTGTCTTCCTGCTTGCAGTGAGATATTGTTTGTCGTCCTGCTTGCTCTGAGATATCGTTTGTCTTCCTGCTTGCTATGAGATATTGCTTGTCTTTCTACTTGCTATGAGATATTGCTTGTCTTTCTACTTGCTATGAGATATTGTTTGTCTTCCTGCTTGCTATGAGATATTGCTTGTCTTTCTACTTGATATGAGATATTGTTTGTCTTCCTGCCTGATATTAAACAGTGTTTGTCTTCCTGCTTGATATAAAACACCAATTGTTTGTCTTCCTCCTTCATTTGAAACATGTGTTTGTCTTCCTGCTTGATAAAAAATACGTGGTTTGTCTTTCTCCTTGAAATGAAAGATGTTATTTGTCTTCTTGGTTGATGTGAAGTGTTTGGTGTTTGCCTTCCTGCTGGACATGAAACATAATGTTTGTCTTCCTGCTTGATATGAATCACAGGTGTTTGTCTTTCTGCCTGATGCTGATACTATGTTTGTCTTCCCTCTTGGTGATAAACACAGGTTGTTTGTCTTCTTGCTGGATATGAAACAATGTTCGTTCCTGCTTGATGTGAAACGCTGTATTTGTCTTCCTGGTTGATGTGAAACACTGTGTTTGTCTTCCTGCTTCATGTGAAACGCTGTGTTTGTCTTCCTGCTTCATGTGAAACACTGTGTTCGTCTTCCTGCTTGATGTGAAACACAGTGTGTTCGTCTTTCTGCTTGATGTGAAATACTGTTTGTCTTCCTGCTTGATGTGAAACTCTGTTTGTCTTCCTGCTTGATGTGAAACTCTGTTTGTCTTCCTGCTTGATGTGAAACACTGTGTTTGTCTTCCTGCTTGATGTGAAACACTGTGTTTGTCTTCCTGTTTGATGTGAAACACTGTGTTTGCCTTCCTGCTTGATGTGAAATACCGTGTGTGTCTTCCTGTTTGGTGTGAAACACTGTTTTTATCTTCTGCTTGATGTGAAACACTGTGCTTGTCTTCCTGCTTGATGCGAAACACTTTGTTTTCCTGCTTGAAGTGAAACACTGCGTTTGTGTTCCTGCTTTAAGTGAAACACTGCGTTTGTCTTCCTGCTTGAAGTGAAACACTGTTTGTCTTCTTGCTTGATGTGAAACACTGTTTGCCTTCCTGCTTAAAGTGAAACACTGTGTTTGTCTTCCTGCTTGATGTGAAACACTGTGTTTGTCTTCCTGCTTGAAATGAAGCACTGTGTTTGTCTTCCTGCTTGATGTGAAACACTGTGTTTGTCTTCTTGCTTGATGTGAAGCACTGTGTTTGTCTTCCTGCTTGATGTGAAACATTGTTTGTCTTCCTGCTTGATGTGAAACACTGTGTTTGCCTTCCTGCTTGATGTGACTGTTTGTCTTCCTGCTTGATGTGAAACCCTGTGTTTGTCTTCTTGCTTGATGTGAAACACTGTGTTTGTCTTCCTGCTTGATGTGAAACACTGTGTTTGTCTTCCTGCTTGATGTGAAACACTGTGTTTGTCTTCCTGCTGGATATTCAAGACATGCTGATGAGGAAGGAAAAGTGGGGGTATCGCATGCGTAGGGGTGATCGTTCGTTATTTCCATTTTTTTTTTTTTTTTTGTAGGAAATGGGCGTCGAACGCTTAGCCTCCTCGAGACGTTTAATGGCGTCTTGTCCACAAGCCATCCTCGCTGCATTATTTGGGCGATTTTTCTTTCCAAATTTAAGTCGATATGAGTATTTTTGTTATATAAATCAGGGCGGATTGGGACCCATGTATTTTGGCCAGTCCAATCAGGCTCAGAAACATTGGAATTTTCCGGTATTAATGCACGTTTAGGGAGGTGATTCGATGATTCGTTGTCTCTCTCATTACCGCTAGCCAATCGATTGGGCCAAGACCCGGGACGTGGGGTTAGAAACCGACCCTCTTTAAGTACCACAGTGTGGATTTACAGATGGACATAGAGCTCAGTTTGCTACTGGGGGGAGATGTGGTGCGGATTGCGTTGATGTATGCATCGGGTGTAGTGAAGATAATTTCTCTTTGCCAGCTGCCATTTATTGCCACTGTAAATTCTGAATGCGTTACATCTCGTTTTGGCGCGCAGCTTGGGTTTTGCGTGTGTTGAAATTGGAATATATAACTGTGAAATGATATTATGTTGTAAGAATGATAACTGAGTAGTGATTATTTAAAGTGAAGATAATTTTTTTGCAATAAAGTGTCAAATAGTGAAGATAATTTTTTGTAGAGTGTATATACAAACTATCCTTCAGGTCTTTTTAACTTTGATATATATATATATATATATATATATATATATATATATATATATATATAT